>CAKAJE020000381.1:0-103138 GCA_916610135.2 Macropis europaea
AGATAGCGTACTGTGCTAGGCGGCATCTTAAACCGCGTGGAATGGCGAGTAAAATGCACAATTAAACTTCTAGGATAAGGCAAACAGAGACCCGATTAGATCATTTTATATTACGGTTAATATAAGAATTCAGCGTAATACTATCACATTTGTTCAACTTACGTCGCTCCTATTTCAGGTAGCGTACTGGGCTAGGCGGCATCTTAATGCGCGTGGAATGGCGAGTAAAATGCACAATTAAACTTCTAGGATAAGGCAAACAGAGACCCGATTAGATCATTTTATATTACGGTTAATATAAGAATTCGGCGTAATTCTATCACATTTGTTCAATTTACGTCGCTGCTATTCCAGATAGCTTATTGTGCTTAGCGGCATCTCAAAGCGCATGAAATGACGAGTGAAATGCACTATTAAACTTCTAGGATAAGGCAAACAGAGACCCGATTACATCATTTTATATTACGGTTAATATAAGTATTCAGCGTAATTCTATCACATTTGTCCAACTTACGTCGCTCCTATTTCAGGTAGCGTACTGGGCTAGGCGGCACCTTAAAGCGCGTGGAATGGCGAGTAAAACGCACTATTAAACTTCTAGGATAAGGCAAACAGAGACCCGATTAGATCATTTTATATTACGGTTAATATAAGAATTCAGCGAAATTCTATCACATTTGTTCAATTTACGTCGCTCATATTTCAGATAGCGAACTGGGCTATGCGGCATCTTAAAGCGCGCGGAATGGCGAGTAAAATGAACTATTAAACTTCTATGCTAGGGCAATCAGAGACCCGATTAGATCATTTTATATTTTGGTTAATATAAGAATTCAGTGAAATTCTATCACATTTGTTCAATTTAAGTCGCTCCTATTTCAATTAGCGTACTGGGCTCAGCGGCATCTCAAAGCGCATGAAATGGCGAGCTAAATGCACTATTAAACTTCTAGGGTAGGGCGAACAGAGACCCGATTAGATCATTTTATATTACGGTTAATATAAGAATTCAGCGTAATTCTGTGACATTTGCTCAACTTACGTAGCTCCTATTTCAGATAGCGTACTGGGCTAGGCGGCAACTTAAAGCGCGTGGAATGGCGAGTAAAATGCACTATTAAACTTCTATGATAGGGCAATCAGAGACCCGATTAGATCATTTTATATATTGGTTAATATAAGAATTCAACGAAATTCTATCACATTTGTAAAATTTACGTCGCTCCTATTACAGATAGCTTATTGGGCTTAGCGGCATCTCAAAGCGCATGAAATGACGAGTGAAATGCACTATTAAACTTCTAGGGTAGGGCAAACAGAGACCCGATTAGATCATTTTATATTATGGTTAATTTAAGAATTCAGCGAAATTCTATCACATTTGCTCAATTTACGTCGCTCCTATTTCAGATAGCGTACTGGGCTAGGCGGCATCTTAAACCGCGTGGAATGGCGAGTAAAATGCACTATTAAAATTCTATGATAGGGCAATCAGAGTCCCGATTCGATCATTTTATATTTTGGTTAATATAAGAATTCAGCGAAATTCTATCACATTTGTTCAATTTACGTCGCTCCTATTACAGATAGCTTATTGGGCTCAGCGGCATCTCAAAGCGCATGAAATGACGAGTGAAATGCACTATTAAACTTCTAGGCTAGGGGCGAACAGAGACCCGAGCAGATCATTTTACATTATGGTTAATAAAAGAATTCAGCGAAATTCTATCACATTTGTTCAACTTACGTCGCTCCAATTTCAGATAGCGTATTGGGCAAAGCGGCATCTCAAAGCGTATGAAATGGCGAATAAAATGCACTATTAAAGTTCTAGGCTAGGGCGAACAGAGATCCGATTAGATCATTTTACATTATGGTTAATAAAAGAATTCAGCGAAATTCTATCACATTTGTTCAACTTATATCGCTCCTATTTCAGATAGCGTATTAGGCTAAGCGGCATCTCAAAGCGCATGAAATGACGAGTGAAATGCACTATTAAACTTCTAGGATAAGGCAAACAGAGACCCGATTACATCATTTTATATTACGGTTAATATAAGTATTCAGCGTAATTCTATCACATTTGTCCAACTTACGTCGCTCCTATTTCAGGTAGCGTACTGGGCTAGGCGGCACCTTAAAGCGCGTGGAATGGCGAGTAAAACGCACTATTAAACTTCTAGGATAAGGCAAACAGAGACCCGATTAGATCATTTTATATTACGGTTAATATAAGAATTCAGCGAAATTCTATCACATTTGTTCAATTTACGGTCGCTCATATTTCAGATAGCGAACTGGGCTATGCGGCATCTTAAAGCGCGCGGAATGGCGAGTAAAATGAACTATTAAACTTCTATGCTAGGGCAATCAGAGACCCGATTAGATCATTTTATATTTTGGTTAATATAAGAATTCAGTGAAATTCTATCACATTTGTTCAATTTACGTCGTTCCTATTTCAGATAGCGTATTGGGCAAAGCGGCATCTAAAAGCGCATGAAATGGCGAGTATAATGCACTATTATACTTCTAGGATAAGGCAAACAGAGACCCGATTAGATCATTTTATATTACGGTTAATATAAGAATTCAGCGTAATTCTATCACATTTGTTCAACTTACCGTCGTTCCTATTTCAGATAGCGTACTGGGCTAGGCGGCATCTTAAAGCGCGTGGAATGGCGAGTAAAATGCACTATTAAACTTCTATGATAGGGCAATCAGAGACCCGATTAGATCATTTTATATATTGGTTAATATAAGAATTCAACGAAATTCTATCACATTTGTAAAATTTACGTCGCTCCTATTACAGATAGCTTATTGGGCTCAGCGGCATCTCAAAGCGCATGAAATGACGAGTGAAATGCACTATTAAACTTCTAGGCTAGGGCGAACAGAGACCCGAGCAGATCATTTTACATTATGGTTAATAAAAGAATTCAGCGAAATTCTATCACATTTGTTCAACTTACGTCGCTCCTATTTCAGATAGCGTATTGGGCTAAGCGGCATCTCAAAGCGCATGAAATGGCGAGTATAACGCACTATTATACTTCTAGGATAAGGCAAACAGAGACCCGATTAGATCATTTTATATTACGGTTAATATAAGAATTCAGTGAAATTCTATCACATTTGTTCAATTTAAGTCGCTCCTATTTCAATTAGCGTACTGGGCTCAGCGGCATCTCAAAGCGCATGAAATGGCGAGATAAATGCACTATTAAACTTCTAGGGTAGAGCAAACAGAGACCCGATTAGATCATTTTATATTTTGGTTAATATAAGAATTCAGCGAAATTCTATCACATTTGTTCAATTTACGTCGCTCATATTTCAGATAGCGTATTGGGCTAAGCGGCATCTGAAAGCTTATGAAATGGAGAATAAAATGCACTATTAAACTTCTAGGCTAGGGAGAACAGAGACCCGATTAGATCATTTTATATTATGGTTAATTTAAGAATTGAGCGAAATTCTATCACATTTGTTCAATTTACGTCGCTCATATTTCATATAGCGAACTGGGCTATGCGGCATCTTAAAGCGCGCGGAATGGCGAGTAAAATGCACTATTAAAATTCTATGATAGGGCAATCAGAGTCCCGATTCGATCATTTTATATTTTGGTTAATATAAGAATTCAGCGAAATTCTATCACATTTGTTCAATTTACGTCGCTCCTATTACAGATAGCTTATTGGGCTCAGCGGCATCTCAAAGCGCATGAAATGACGAGTGAAATGCACTATTAAACTTCTAGGCTAGGGCGAACAGAGACCCGAGCAGATCATTTTACATTATGGTTAATAAAAGAATTCAGCGAAATTCTATCACATTTGTTCAACTTACGTCGCTCCAATTTCAGATAGCGTATTGGGCAAAGCGGCATCTCAAAGCGTATGAAATGGCGAATAAAATGCACTATTAAAGTTCTAGGCTAGGGCGAACAGAGATCCGATTAGATCATTTTACATTATGGTTAATAAAAGAATTCAGCGAAATTCTATCACATTTGTTCAACTTATATCGCTCCTATTTCAGATAGCGTATTAGGCTAAGCGGCATCTCAAAGCGCATGAAATGACGAGTGAAATGCACTATTAAACTTCTAGGATAAGGCAAACAGAGACCCGATTACATCATTTTATATTACGGTTAATATAAGTATTCAGCGTAATTCTATCACATTTGTCCAACTTACGTCGCTCCTATTTCAGGTAGCGTACTGGGCTAGGCGGCACCTTAAAGCGCGTGGAATGGCGAGTAAAACGCACTATTAAACTTCTAGGATAAGGCAAACAGAGACCCGATTAGATCATTTTATATTACGGTTAATATAAGAATTCAGCGAAATTCTATCACATTTGTTCAATTTACGTCGCTCATATTTCAGATAGCGAACTGGGCTATGCGGCATCTTAAAGCGCGCGGAATGGCGAGTAAAATGAACTATTAAACTTCTATGCTAGGGCAATCAGAGACCCGATTAGATCATTTTATATTTTGGTTAATATAAGAATTCAGTGAAATTCTATCACATTTGTTCAATTTACGTCGTTCCTATTTCAGATAGCGTATTGGGCAAAGCGGCATCTAAAAGCGCATGAAATGGCGAGTATAATGCACTATTATACTTCTAGGATAAGGCAAACAGAGACCCGATTAGATCATTTTATATTACGGTTAATATAAGAATTCAGCGTAATTCTATCACATTTGTTCAACTTACCGTCGTTCCTATTTCAGATAGCGTACTGGGCTAGGCGGCATCTTAAAGCGCGTGGAATGGCGAGTAAAATGCACTATTAAACTTCTATGATAGGGCAATCAGAGACCCGATTAGATCATTTTATATATTGGTTAATATAAGAATTCAACGAAATTCTATCACATTTGTAAAATTTACGTCGCTCCTATTACAGATAGCTTATTGGGCTCAGCGGCATCTCAAAGCGCATGAAATGACGAGTGAAATGCACTATTAAACTTCTAGGCTAGGGCGAACAGAGACCCGAGCAGATCATTTTACATTATGGTTAATAAAAGAATTCAGCGAAATTCTATCACATTTGTTCAACTTACGTCGCTCCTATTTCAGATACCGTATTGGGCTAAGCGGCATCTCAAAGCGCATGAAATGGCGAGTATAACGCACTATTATACTTCTAGGATAAGGCAAACAGAGACCCGATTAGATCATTTTATATTACGGTTAATATAAGAATTCAGTGAAATTCTATCACATTTGTTCAATTTAAGTCGCTCCTATTTCAATTAGCGTACTGGGCTCAGCGGCATCTCAAAGCGCATGAAATGGCGAGATAAATGCACTATTAAACTTCTAGGGTAGAGCAAACAGAGACCCGATTAGATCATTTTATATTTTGGTTAATATAAGAATTCAGCGAAATTCTATCACATTTGTTCAATTTACGTCGCTCATATTTCAGATAGCGTATTGGGCTAAGCGGCATCTGAAAGCTTATGAAATGGAGAATAAAATGCACTATTAAACTTCTAGGCTAGGGAGAACAGAGACCCGATTAGATCATTTTATATTATGGTTAATTTAAGAATTGAGCGAAATTCTATCACATTTGTTCAATTTACGTCGCTCATATTTCATATAGCGAACTGGGCTATGCGGCATCTTAAAGCGCGCGGAATGGCGAGTAAAATGCACTATTAAACTTCTATGCTAGGGCAATCAGAGACCCGATTAGATCATTTTATATTTTGGTTAATATAAGAATTCAGTGAAATTCTATCACATTTGTTCAATTTACGTCGTTCCTATTTCAGATAGCGTATTGGGCAAAGCGGCATCTAAAAGCGCATGAAATGGCGAGTATAACGCACTATTATACTTCTAGGATAAGGCAAACAGAGACCCGATTAGGTCATTTTATATTACGGTTAATATAAGAATTCAGCGTAATTCTATCACATTTGTTCAACTTACGTCGTTCCTATTTCAGATAGCGTACTGGGCTAGGCGGCATCTTAAAGCGCGTGGAATGGCGAGTAAAATGCACTATTAAACTTCTATGATAGGGCAATCAGAGACCCGATTAGATCATTTTATATATTGGTTAATATAAGAATTCAACGAAATTCTATCACATTTGTACAATTTACGTCGCTCCTATTTCAGATAGCGTATTGGGCTGAGCGGCATCTCAAAGCGCATGAAATGGCGAGTAAAATGCACTATTAAACTTCTAGGGCAGGGCAAACAGAGACCCGATTAGATCATTTTATATTATGGTTAATTTAAGGATTCAGCAAAATCCTATCACATTTGTTCAATTTACGTCGCTCCTATTTCAGATAGCGTACTGGGCTAGGCGGCACCTTAAAGCGCCTTGAATGGCGAGTAAAATGCACAATTAAACTTCTATGATAGGGAATCAGAGGCCCGATTAGATCATTTTATATTTTGGTTAATATAAGAATTCAGCGAAATTCTATGACATTTGTTCAATTTACGTCGCTCATATTTCAGATAGCGTATTGGGCTAGGCGGCATCTCAAAGCGCAAGAAATGGCGAGTAAAATGCACTATTAAACTTCTAGGGTACGGCCAACAGAGACCCGATTAGATCATTTTGTATTATGGTTAATTTAAGAATTCGCCGAAATTCAATCACATTTGTTCAATTTAAGTCGCTCCTATTTCAGATAGCGTATTGGGCCAAGCTGCATCTCAAAGCGCATGAAATGGCGAGTAAAATGCACTATTAAGCTTCTAGGATAAGGCAAGCAGAGACCCGATTAGATCATTTTATATTACGGTTAATTTAAGAATTTAGCGAAATTCTATCACATTTGTTCAACTTACGTCGCTCCTATTTCAGATAGCGTATTGGGCAAAGCGGCATCTCAAAGCGTATGAAATGGCGAATAAAATGCACTATTAAAGTTCTAGGCTAGGGCGAACAGAGATCCGATTAGATCATTTTACATTATGGTTAATAAAAGAATTCAGCGAAATTCTATCACATTTGTTCAACTTATATCGCTCCTATTTCAGATAGCGTATTAGGCTAAGCGGCATCTCAAAGCGCATGAAATGACGAGTAAAATGCACTATTAAAGTTCTAGGGTTGGGCAAACAGAGACCCGATTAGATCATTTTATATTATGGTTAATTTAAGAATTGAGCGAAATTCTATCACATTTGTTCAACTTACGTCGCTCCTAATTCAGATAGCGTATTGGGCTAAGCGGCATCTCAAAGCGCATGAAATGGCGAGTAAGATGCACTATTAAACTTCTAGGATAAGGCAAACAGAGACCCGATTGGATCATTTTATATTACGGTTAATATAAGAATTCAGCGTAATTCTATCACATTTGTCCAATTTACGTCGCTGATATTTCAGATAGCGTATTGGGCTAAGCGGCATCTCAAAGCGCATGAAATGGCGAGTAAAATGCACTATTAAACTTCTAGGATAAGGCAAACAGAGACCCGATTAGATCATTTTACATTAAGGTTAATGTAAGAATTCAGGGAAATTCTATCACATTTGTTCAATTTACGTCGCTCCTATTCCAGATAGCGTATTGGGCTATGCGGCACCTTAAAGCACATGAAATGGCGAGTAAAATGCACTATTAAACTTCTATGATAGGGCAAACAGAGACCCGATTATATCATTTTATATTACGGTTAATATAAGAATTCAGCGTAATTCTATCACATTTGTTCAACTTACGTCGCTCCTACTTCAGGTAGCGTAGTGGGCTAGGCGGCATCTTAAAGCGCGTGGAATGGCGAGTAAAATGCACTACTAAACTTCTATGATAGGGCAATCAGAGACCCGATTAGATCATTTTATATTTTGTTTAATATAAGATTTCAGGGAAATTCTATCGCATTTGTTCAATTTACGTCGCTCCTATTTCAGATAGCGTATTGGGCTAAGCGGCATCTAAAAGCGCATGAAATGGCGAGTATAATGCACTATTATACTTCTTGGATAAGGCAAACAGAGACCCGATTAGATCATTTTATATTACGGTTAATATAAGAATTCAGTGTAATTCTATCACATTTGTTCAATTTACGTCGCCCCTATTTCAAATAGCGTATTGTGCTAAGCGGCATCTCAAAGCGCATGAAATGGCGAGTGAAATGCACTATTAGACTTCTATGGTAGGGCGAACAGAGACCCGATTAGATCATTTTACATTAAGGTTAATATAAGAATTCAGGGAAATTCTATCACATTTGTTCAATTTACGTCGCTCCTATTTCCGATAGCGTACTGGGCTAGGCGGCATCTTAAAGCGCGTGCAATGGCGAGTAAAATGCACTACTAAACTTCTATGATAGGGCAATCAGAGACCCGATTAGATCATTTTATATTTTGTAATATCAGATTTCAGGGAATTTGTATCACATTTGTTCAATTTACGTCGCTCCTAATTCAGATAGCGTATTCGGCTAAGCGGCATCTCAAAGCGCATGAAATGGCGAATGAAATGCACTCTTAAACTTATAGGCTAGGGCGAACAGAGACCCGATCAGATCATTTTACATTATGGTTAATAAAAGAATTCAGCGAAATTCTATCACATTTGTTCAACTTACGTCGCTCCTATTTCAGATAGCGTATTGGGCTAGGCGGCATCTCAAAGAGCATGAAATGGCGAGTAAAATGCACTATTAGACTTCTACGGTAGGGCGAACAGAGTCCCGATTAAATAATTGTATATTATGGTTAATTTATGAATTCAGCAAAATTCTATCACATTTGTTCAATTTACGTCGCTCCTAATTCAGATAGCGTACTGGGTTCGGCCGCATCTTAAAGCGCGTGGAATGGCGAGTGAAATGCACTATTAGACTTCTATGGTAGGGCGAACAGAGACCCGATTAGATCGTTTTATATTATGGTTAATTTAAGAATTCAGCGAAATTCTATCACATTTGTTCAATTTACGTCGCTCCTATTTCAGATAGCGTATTGGGCTAAGCGGCATCTCAAAGCGCATGAAATGGCGAGTAATATGCACTATTAGATTTCTATGGTAGGGCGTACAGAGACCCGATTAGGTCATTTTATATTATGGTTAATTTAAGAATTCAGCAAAATTCTATCACATTTGTTCAATTTACGTCGCTCCTATTTCAGATACCGTACTGGGCTCGGCGGCATCTTAAAGCGCGTGGAATGGTGAGTGAAATGCAGTATTAGACTTCTATGGTAGGGCGAACAGAGACCCGATTAGATCATTTTATATTATGGTTAATTTAAGAATTCAGCAAAATTCTATCACATTTGCTCAATTTACGTCGCTCCTATTTCAGATAGCGTATTGGGCTAAGCGGCATCTCAAAGCGCATGAAATGGCGAGTAAAATGCACTATTAAACTTCTAGGATAAGGCAAACAGAGGCCCGATTGGATCATTTTATATTACGGTTAATATAAGAATTCAGCGTAATTCTATCACATTTGTCCAATTTTCGTCGCTCCTATTTCAGATAGCGTATTGTGCTAAGCGGCATCTCAAAGCGCATGAAATGGCGACTAAAATGCACTATTAAACTTCTAGGGTAGGGCAAGCAGAGACCCGATTACATCATTTTATATTATGGTTAATTTAAGCATTCAGCAAAACTCTATCAGATTCGTTCAATTTAGGTCGCTCCTATTTCAGATAGCGTACTGGGATAGGCGGCATCTTAAAGCGCGTGGCATGCCTAGTAAAATCCACTATTAAACTTCTAGGCTAGGGCGAACAGAGACCAGATTAGATCATTTTACATTCTGGTTAATAAAATAATTCAGCGAAATTCTATCACATTTGTTCAACTTTCGTCGCTGATATTTCAGATAGCGTATTGGGCTAAGCGGCATCTCAAAGCGCATGAAATGGCGAGTAAAATGCACTATTAAACTTCTAGGATAAGGCAAACAGAGACCCGATTAGATCATTTTACATTAAGGTTAATATAAGAATTCAGGGAAATTCTATCACATTTGTTCAATTTACGTCGCTCCTATTCCAGATAGCGCATTGGGCTATGCGGCACCTTAAAGCACATGAAATGGCGAGTAAAATGCACTATTAAACTTCTATGATAGGGCAAACAGAGACCCGATTATATCATTTTATATTACGGTTAATATAAGAATTCAGCGTAATTCTATCACATTTGTTCAACTTACGTCGCTCCTACTTCAGGTAGCGTAGTGGGCTAGGCGGCATCTTAAAGCGCGTGGAATGGCGAGTAAAATGCACTACTAAACTTCTATGATAGGGCAATCAGAGACCCGATTAGATCATTTTATATTTTGTTTAATATAAGATTTCAGGGAAATTCTATCGCATTTGTTCAATTTACGTCGCTCCTATTTCAGATAGCGTATTGGGCTAAGCGGCATCTAAAAGCGCATGAAATGGCGAGTATAATGCACTATTATACTTCTTGGATAAGGCAAACAGAGACCCGATTAGATCATTTTATATTACGGTTAATATAAGAATTCAGTGTAATTCTATCACATTTGTTCAATTTACGTCGCCCCTATTTCAAATAGCGTATTGTGCTAAGCGGCATCTCAAAGCGCATGAAATGGCGAGTGAAATGCACTATTAGACTTCTATGGTAGGGCGAACAGAGACCCGATTAGATCATTTTACATTAAGGTTAATATGAGAATTCAGGGAAATTCTATCACATTTGTTCAATTACGTCGCTCCTATTTCCGATAGCGTACTGGGCTAGGCGGCATCTTAAAGCGCGTGCAATGGCGAGTAAAATGCACTACTAAACTTCTATGATAGGGCAATCAGAGACCCGATTAGATCATTTTATATTTTGTAATATCAGATTTCAGGGAATTTGTATCACATTTGTTCAATTTACGTCGCTCCTAATTCAGATAGCGTATTCGGCTAAGCGGCATCTCAAAGCGCATGAAATGGCGAATGAAATGCACTCTTAAACTTATAGGCTAGGGCGAACAGAGACCCGATCAGATCATTTTACATTATGGTTAATAAAAGAATTCAGCGAAATTCTATCACATTTGTTCAACTTACGTCGCTCCTATTTCAGATAGCGTATTGGGCTAGGCGGCATCTCAAAGAGCATGAAATGGCGAGTAAAATGCACTATTAGACTTCTACGGTAGGGCGAACAGAGTCCCGATTAAATAATTGTATATTATGGTTAATTTATGAATTCAGCAAAATTCTATCACATTTGTTCAATTTACGTCGCTCCTAATTCAGATAGCGTACTGGGTTCGGCCGCATCTTAAAGCGCGTGGAATGGCGAGTGAAATGCACTATTAGACTTCTATGGTAGGGCGAACAGAGACCCGATTAGATCGTTTTATATTATGGTTAATTTAAGAATTCAGATTCTATCACATTTGTTCAATTTACGTCGCTCCTATTTCAGATAGCGTATTGGGCTAAGCGGCATCTCAAAGCGCATGAAATGGCGAGTAATATGCACTATTAGATTTCTATGGTAGGGCGTACAGAGACCCGATTAGATCATTTTATATTATGGTTAATTTAAGAATTCAGCAAAATTCTATCACATTTGTTCAATTTACGTCGCTCCTATTTCAGATACCGTACTGGGCTCGGCGGCATCTTAAAGCGCGTGGAATGGTGAGTGAAATGCAGTATTAGACTTCTATGGTAGGGCGAACAGAGACCCGATTAGATCATTTTATATTATGGTTAATTTAAGAATTCAGCAAAATTCTATCACATTTGCTCAATTTACGTCGCTCCTATTTCAGATAGCGTATTGGGCTAAGCGGCATCTCAAAGCGCATGAAATGGCGAGTAAAATGCACTATTAAACTTCTAGGATAAGGCAAACAGAGGCCCGATTGGATCATTTTATATTACGGTTAATATAAGAATTCAGCGTAATTCTATCACATTTGTCCAATTTTCGTCGCTCCTATTTCAGATAGCGTATTGTGCTAAGCGGCATCTCAAAGCGCATGAAATGGCGACTAAAATGCACTATTAAACTTCTAGGGTAGGGCAAGCAGAGACCCGATTACATCATTTTATATTATGGTTAATTTAAGCATTCAGCAAAACTCTATCAGATTCGTTCAATTTAGGTCGCTCCTATTTCAGATAGCGTACTGGGATAGGCGGCATCTTAAAGCGCGTGGCATGCCTAGTAAAATCCACTATTAAACTTCTAGGCTAGGGCGAACAGAGACCAGATTAGATCATTTTACATTCTGGTTAATAAAATAATTCAGCGAAATTCTATCACATTTGTTCAATTTACGTCGCTCCTATTCCAGATAGCGTATTGGGCTATGCGGCATCTCAAAGCGCATGAAATGGCGAGTAAAATGCACTATTAAACTTCTAAGATAAGGCAAACAGAGACCCGATTAGATCATTTTATATTTTGTTTAATATAAGATTTCAGGGAAATTCTATCGCATTTGTTCAATTTACGTCGCTCCTATTTCAGATAGCGTATTGGGCTAAGCGGCATCTCAAAGCTTATTGAATGGAGAATAAAATGCACTATTAAACTTCTAGGCTAGGGAGAACAGAGACCCGATTAGATCATTTTATATTATGGTTAATTTAAGAATTGAGCGAAATTCTATCACATTTGTTCAACTTACGTCGCTCCTAATTTAGATAGCGTACTGGGCTAGGCGGCATCTTAAAGCGCGTGGAATGACGAGTAAAATGCACTGCTAAACTTCTATGATAGGGCAATCAGAGACCCGATTAGATCATTTTATATTACGGTTAATATAAGAATTCAGCGTAATTCTATCACATTTGTTCAACTTACGTCGCTCCTATTTCAGGTAGCGTACTGGGCTAGGCGGCATCTTAATGCGCGTGGAATGGCGAGTAAAATGCACTATTAAACTTCTAGGATAAGGCAAACAGAGACCCGATTAGATCATTTTATATTACGGTTAATATAAGAATTCGGCGTAATTCTATCACATTTGTTCAATTTACGTCGCTGCTATTCCAGATAGCTTATTGTGCTTAGCGGCATCTCCAAGCGCATGAAATGACGAGTGAAATGCACTATTAAACTTCTAGGATAAGGCAAACAGAGACCCGATTACATCATTTTATATTACGGTTAATATAAGAAATCAGCGTAATTCTATCACATTTGTCCAACTTACGTCGCTCCTATTTCAGGTAGCGTACTGGGCTAGGCGGCACCTTAAAGCGCGTGGAATGGCGAGTAGAATGCAGTACTAAACTTCTATGATAGGGCAATCAGAGACCCGATTAGATCATTTTATATTTTGTTTAATATAAGATTTCAGCGAAATTCTATCACATTTGTTCAACTTATATGGCTCCTATTTCAGATATCGTATTAGGCTAAGCGGCATCACAAAGCGCATGAAACGACGAGTAAAATGCACTATTCAAGTTCTAGGGTAGGGCAAACAGAGACCCGGTTAGATCATTTTATATTATGGTTAGCTTAAGAATTGAGCGAAATTCTATCACATTTGTTCAACTTACGTCGCTCCTAATTTAGATGGCGTACTGGGCTAGGCGGCATCTTAAAGCGCGTGGAATGGCGAGTAAAATGCACTGCTAAACTTCTATGATAGGGCAATCAGAGACCCGATTAGATCATTTTATATTTTGTTTAATATAAGATTTCAGGGAAATTCTATCACATTTGTTTAATTTACGTCGCTCCTATTTCAGATAGCGTATTGGGCGAAGCGGCATCTCAAAGCGCATGAAATGGCGACTAAAATGCACCATTAAACTTCTAGGGTAGGGCAAGCAGAGACCCGATTACATCATTTTATATTATGGTTAATTTAAGCATTCAGCAAAACTCTATCACATTCGTTCAATTTAGGTCGCTCCTATTTCAGATAGCGTACTGGGATAGGCGGCATCTTAAAGCGCGTGGCATGCCTAGTAAAATCCACTATTAAGCTTCTAGGCTAGGGCGAACAGAGACCAGATTAGATCATTTTACATTCTGGTTAATAAAATAATTCAGCGAAATTCTATCACATTTGTTCAACTTTCGTCGCTGATATTTCAGATAGCGTATTGGGCTAAGCGGCATCTCAAAGCGCATGAAGTGGCGAGTAAAATACACTAATAAACTTCTAGGATAAGGCAAACAGAGACCCGATTAGATCATTTTATATTACGGTTAATATAAGAATTCAGCGTAATTCTATCACATTTGTTCAATTTACGTCGCTCCTATTTCAGATAGCGTATTGTGCTAAGCGGCATCTCAAAGCGCATGAAATGGCGAGTGGAATGCACTATTAGACTTCTATGGTAGGGCGAACAGAGACCCGATTAGATCATTTTACATTAAGGTTAATATAACAATTCAGGGAAATTCTATCACATTTGTTCAATTTACGGCGCTCCTATTCCAGATAGCGTATTGGGCTAGGCGGCATCTCAAAGAGCATGAAATGGCGAGTAAAATGCACTATTAGACTTCTACGGTAGGGCGAACAGAGACCCGATTAAATCATTTTATATTATGGTTAATTTATGAATTCAGCAAAATTCTATCACATTTGTTCAATTTACGTCGCTCCTATTTCAGATAGCGTACTGGGTTCGGCCGCATCTTAAAGCGCGTGGAATGGCGAGTGAAATGCACTATTAGACTTCTATGGTAGGGCGAACAGAGACCCGATTAGATCGTTTTATATTATGGTTAATTTAAGAATTCAGCGAAATTCTATCACATTTGTTCAATTTACGTCGCTCCTATTTCAGATAGCGTATTGGGCTAAGCGGCATCTCAAAGTGCATGAAATGGCGAGTAAAATGCACTATTAAACTTCTAGGATAAGGCAAACAGAGACCCGATTAGATCATTTTATATTACGGTTAATATAAGAATGCAGCGTAATTCTATCACATTTGTTCAATTTACGTCGCCCCTATTTCAAATAGCGTATTGTGCTAAGCGGCATCTCAAAGCGCATGAAATGGCGAGTGAAATGCACTATTAGACTTCTATGGTAGGGCGAACAGAGACCCGATTAGATCATTTTACATTAAGGTTAATATAAGAATTCAGGGAAATTCTATCACATTTGTTCAATTTACGTCGCTCCTATTCCAGATAGCGTATTGGGCTATGCGTCATCTCAAAGCACATGAAATGGCGAGTAAAATGCACTATTAAACTTCTAGGGTAGGTCAAACAGAGACCCGATTAGATCATTTTATATTATGGTTAATTTAAGAATTCAGTGAAATTCTATCGCATTTGTTCAATTTACGTCGCTCCTATTTCAGATAGCGTATTCGGCTAAGCGGCATCTCAAAGCGAATGAAATGGCGACTAAAATGCACTATTAAACTTCTAGGGTAGGGCAAGCAGAGACCCGATTACATCATTTTATATTATGGTTAATTTAAGCATTCAGCAAAACTCTATCACATTCGTTCAATTTAGGTCGCTCCTATTTCAGATAGCGTACTGGGATAGGCGGCATCTTAAAGCGCGTGGCATGCCTAGTAAAATCCACTATTAAACTTCTAGGCTAGGGCGAACAGAGACCAGATTAGATCATTTTACATTCTGGTTAATAAAATAATTCAGCGAAATTCTATCGCATTTGTTCAACTTTCGTCGCTGATATTTCAGATAGCGTATCGGGCTAAGCGGCATCTCAAAGCGCATGAAATGGCGAGTAAAATGCACTATTAAACTTCTAGGATAAGGCAAACAGAGACCCGATTAGATCATTTTACATTAAGGTTAATATAAGAATTCAGGGAAATTCTATCACATTTGTTCAATTTACGTCGCTCCTATTCCAGATAGCGTATTGGGCTATGCGGCACCTTAAAGCACATGACATGGCGAGTAAAATGCACTATTAAACTTCTATGATAGGGCAAACAGAGACCCGATTATATCATTTTATATTACGGTTAATATAAGAATTCAGCGTAATTCTATCACATTTGTTCAACTTACGTCGCTCCTAATTTAGATAGCGTACTGGGCTAGGCGGCATCTTAAAGCGCGTGGAATGGCGAGTAAAATGCACTGCTAAACTTCTATGATAGGGCAATCAGAGACCCGATTAGATCATTTTATATTTTGTTTAATATAAGATTTCAGGGAAATTCTATCACATTTGTTTAATTTACGTCGCTCCTATTTCAGATAGCGTATTGGGCGAAGCGGCATCTCAAAGCGCATGAAATGGCGACTAAAATGCACTATTAAACTTCTAGGGTAGGGCAAGCAGAGATCCGATTAGATCATTTTATATTATGGTTAATTTAAGAATTCAGCAAAATTCTATCACATTTGTTCAACTTATATCGCTCCTATATCAGATAGCGTATTAGGCTAAGCGGCATCTCAAAGCGCATGAAATGACGAGTGAAATGCACTATTAAAGTTCTAGGGTAGGGCAAACAGAGACCCGATTACATCATTTTATATTACGGTTAATATAAGAATTCAGCGTAATTCTATCACATTTGTCCAACTTACGTCGCTCCTATTTCAGGTAGCGTACTGGGCTATGCGGCATCTTAAAGCGCGTGGAATGGCGAGTAAAACGCACTATTAAACTTCTAGGATAAGGCAAACAGAGACCCGATTAGATCATTTTATATTACGGTTAATATAAGAATTCAGCGAAATTCTATCACATTTGTTCAATTTACGTCGCTCATATTTCAGATAGCGAACTGGGCTATGCGGCATCTTAAAGCGCGCGGAATGGCGAGTAAAATGAACTATTAAACTTCTATGCTAGGGCAATCAGAGACCCGATTAGATCATTTTATATTTTGGTTAATATAAGAATTCAGTGAAATTCTATCACATTTGTTCAATTTACGTCGTTCCTATTTCAGATAGCGTATTGGGCAAAGCGGCATCTAAAAGCGCATGAAATGGCGAGTATAATGCACTATTATACTTCTAGGATAAGGCAAACAGAGACCCGATTAGATCATTTTATATTACGGTTAATATAAGAATTCAGCGTAATTCTATCACATTTGTTCAACTTACGTCGTTCCTATTTCAGATAGCGTATTGGGCTAAGCGGCATCTCAAAGCGCATGAAATGGCGAGTAAAATGCACTATTAAACTTCTAGGATAAGGCAATCAGAGACCCGATTGGATCATTTTATATTACGGTTAATATAAGAATTCAGCGTAATTCTATCACATTTGTCCAATTTACGTCGCTCCTATTTCAGATAGCGTATTGTGCTAAGCGGCATCTCAAAGCGCATGAAATGGCGACTAAAATGCACTATTAAACTTCTAGGGTAGGGCAAGCAGAGACCCGATTACATCATTTTATATTATGGTTAATTTAAGCATTCAGCAAAACTCTATCACATTCGTTCAATTTAGGTCGCTCCTATTTCAGATAGCGTACTGGGATAGGCGGCATCTTAAAGCGCGTGGCATGCCTAGTAAAATCCACTATTAAACTTCTAGGCTAGGGCGAACAGAGACCAGATTAGATCATTTTACATTCTGGTTAATAAAATAATTCAGCGAAATTCTATCACATTTGTTCAACTTTCGTCGCTGATATTTCAGATAGCGTATTGGGCTAAGCGGCATCTCAAAGCGCATGAAATGGCGAGTAAAATGCACTATTAAACTTCTAGGGTAGGGCAAGCAGAGACCCGATTAAATCATTTTATATTTTGTTTAATATAAGATTTCAGGGAAATTCTATCACATTTGTTCAATTTACGTCGCTCCTATTTCAGATAGCGTGTTGGGCTATGCGGCATCTTAAAGCGCGCGGAATGGCGAGTAAAATGCACTATTAAACTTCTATGCTAGGGCAATCAGAGACCTGATTAGATCATTTTATGTTTTGGTTAATATAAGAATTCAGTGAAATTCTATCACATTTGTTCAATTTACGTCGTTCCTATTTCAGATAGCGTATTGGGCAAAGCGGCATCTAAAAGCTCATGAAATGGCGAGTATAATGCACTATTATACTTCTAGGATAAGGCAAACAGAGACCCGATTAGATAGTTTTATATTACTGTTAATATAAGAATTCAGCGTAATTCTATCACATTTGTTCAACTTACGTCGCTCCTATTTCAGGTAGCGTACTGGGCTAGGCGGCATCTTAAAGTGCGTGGAATGGCGAGTAAAATGCACTATTAAACTTCTAGGATAAGGCAAACAGAGACCCGATTAGATCATTTTATATTACGGTTAATATAAGAATTCTGCGAAATTCTATCACATTTGTTCAATTTACGTCGCTCATATTTCAGATAGCGAACTGGGCTATGCGGCATCTTAAAGCGCGCGGAATGGCGAGTAAAATGCACTATTAAACTTCTATGCTACGGCAATCAGAGACCTGATTAGATCATTTTATGTTTTGGTTAATATAAGAATTCAGTGAAATTCTATCACATTTGTTCAATTTACGTCGTTCCTATTTCAGATAGCGTATTGGGCAAAGCGGCATCTAAAAGCTCATGAAATGGCGAGTATAATGCACTATTATACTTCTAGGATAAGGCAAACAGAGACCCGATTAGATCATTTTATATTACGGTTAATATAAGAATTCAGCGTAATTCTATCACATTTGTTCCACTTACGTCGTTCCTATTTCAGATAGCGTACTGGGCTAGACGGCATCTTAAACCGCGTGGAATGGCGAGTAAAATGCACTATTAAAATTCTATGATAGGGCAATCAGAGACCCGATTAGATCATTTTATATTATGGTTAATTTAAGAATTCAGCAAAATTCTATCACATTTGTTCAATTTACGTCGCTCCTATTTCAGATAGCGTACTGGGCTAGGCGGCATCTTAAAGCGGGTTGAATGGCGAGTAGAATGCACTATTAAAATTCTATGATAGGGCAATCAGAGACCCGATTCGATCATTTTATATTTTGGTTAATATAAGAATTCAGCGAAATTCTATCACATTTGTTCAATTTACGTCGCTCCTATTACAGATAGCTTATTGGGCTCAGCGGCATCTCAAAGCGCATGAAATGACGAGTGAAATGCACTATTAAACTTCTAGGCTAGGGCGAACAGAGACCCGAGCAGATCATTTTACATTATGGTTAATAAAAGAATTCAGCGAAATTCTATCACATTTGTTCAACTTACGTCGCTCCTATTTCAGATAGCGTATTGGGCTAAGCGGCATCTCAAAGCGCATGAAATGGCGAGTGAAATTCACCATTAGACTTCTATGGTAGGGCGAACAGAGACCCGATTAGATCATTTTATATTTTGGTTAATATAAGAATTCAGTGAAATTCTATCACATTTGTTCAATTTAAGTCGCTCCTATTTCAATTAGCGTACTGGGCTCAGCGGCATCTCAAAGCGCATGAAATGGCGAGCTAAATGCACTATTAAACTTCTAGGGTAGGGCAAACAGAGACCCGATTAGATCATTTTAAATTTTGGTTAATATAAGAATTCAGCGAAATTCTATCACAATTGTTCAATTTACGTCGCTCATATTTCAGATGGCGAACTGGGCTATGCGGCATCTTAAAGCGCGCGGCATGGCGAGTAAAATGCACTATTAAACTTCTATGCTAGGGCAATCAGAGACCCGATTAGATCATTTTATATTTTGGTTAATATAAGAATTCAGTGAAATTCTATCACATTTGTTCAACTTACGTCGCTCCTATTTCAGATAGCGTATTAGGCTAAGCGGCATCTCAAAGCGCATGAAATGACGAGTAAAATGCACTATTAAAGTTCTAGGGTTGGGCAAACAGAGACCCGATTAGATCATTTTATATTATGGTTAATTTAAGAATTGAGCGAAATTCTATCACATTTGTTCAACTTACGTCGCTCCTAATTTAGATAGCGTACTGGGCTAGGCGGCATCTTAAAGCGCGTGGAATGGCAAGTAAAATGCACTGCTAAACATCTATGATAGGGCAATCAGAGACCCGATTAGATCATTTTATATTTTGTTTAATATAAGATTTCAGGGAAATTCTATCACATTTGTTTAATTTACGTCGCTCCTATTTCAGATAGCGTATTGGGCGAAGCGGCTTCTCAAAGCGCATGAAATGGCGACTAAAATGCACTATTAAACTTCTAGGGTAGGGCAAGCAGAGACCCGATTAGATCATTTTATATTATGGTTAATTTAAGAATTCAGCAAAATTCTATCACATTCGTTCAATTTAGGTCGCTCCTATTTCAGATAGCGTTCTGGGATAGGCGGCATCTTAAAGCGCGTGGAATGCCGAGTAAAATCCACTATTAAACATCTAGGCTAGGGCGAACAGAGACCAGATTAGATCATTTTACATTCTGGTTAATAAAATAATTCAGCGAAATTCTATCACATTTGTTCAACTTTCGTCGCTCATATTTCAGATAGCGTATTGGGCTAAGCGGCATCTCAAAGCGCATGAAATGGCGAGTAAAATGCACTATTAAACTTCTAGGGTAGGGCAATCAGTGACCCGATTAGATCATTTTATATTATAGTTAATTTAAGAATTCAGCGAAATTCTATCACATTTGTTCAATTTACGTCGCTCCTATTTCAGATAGCGTATTGGGCTAAGCGGCATCTCAAAGCGCATGAAATGGCGAGTAAAATGCAATACTAAACTTCTAGGATAAGGCAAACAGAGACCCGATTAGATCATTTTATATTATGGTTAATTTAAGAATTCTGCCAAATTCTATCACATTTGTTCAATTTACGTCGCTCCTATTTCAAATAGCGTACTGGGCTAGGCGGAATCTTAAAGCGCGTGGATTGTCGAGTAAAATGCACTATTAAACTTCTATGATAGGGTAATCAGAGACCCGATTAGATCATTTTATATTTTGGTTAATATAAGAATTCAGCGCAATTCTATCAGAATTGTTCAATTTACGTCGCTCCTACTTCAGATAGCGTACTGGGCTCGGCGGCATCTTAAAGCGCAAGAAATGGCGAGTAAAATGCACTATTAAACTTCTAGGGTAGGGCAAACAGAGACCCGATAAGATGATTTTATATTATGGTTAATTTAAGAATTCAGCAAAATTCTATCACATTTGTTCAATTTACGTCGCTCCTATGTCAGATAGCGTATTGGGCTAAGCGCCATCTCAAAGCGCATGAAATGGCGAGTAAAATGCACTATTAAACTTCTAGGGTAGGGCAAACAGAGACCCGATTAGATCATTTTATATTATGGTTAATTTAAGAATTCAGCCAAATTCTATCACATTTGTTCAATTTACGGCGCTCCTATTTCAGATAGCATATTGGGCTAAGCGGCATCTCAAAGCGCATGAAATGGCGAGTAAAATGCACTGTTAAACTTCTAGGGTAGGGCAAACAGAGACCCGATTAGATCATTTTATATTATGGTTAATTTAAGAATTCAGCGTAATTCTATCACATTTGTTCAACTTACGTCGCTCCTACTTCAGATAGCGTACTGGGCTCGGCGGCATCTTAAAGCGCAAGAAATGGCGAGTAAACTGCACTATTAAACTTCTAGGGTAGGGCAAACAGAGACCCGATAAGATGATTTTATATTATGGTTAATTTAAGAATTCAGCCAAATTCTATCACATTTGTTCAATTTACGTCGCTCCTATTTCAGATACCGTATTGGGCTAAGCGCCATCCCAAAGCGCATGAAATGGCGAGTAAAATGCACTATTAAACTTCTAGGGTAGGGCAAACAGAGACCCGATTAGATCATGTTATATTATGGTTAATTTAAGAATTCTGCCAAATTCTATCACATTTGTTCAATTTACGTCGCTCCTATTTCAAATATTGTACTGGGCTAGGCGGAATCTTAAAGCGCGTGGATTGTCGAGTAAAATGCACTATTAAACTTCTATGATAGGGCAATCAGAGACCCGATAAGATCATTTTATATTTAGGTTAATATAAGAATTCAGGGAAATTCTATCACATTTGTTCAATTTACGTCGCTCCTATTTCAGATAGCGTATTGGGCTAAGCGGCATCTCAAAGCGCATGAAATGGCGAGTAAAATGCACTGCTAAACTTGTAGGGTAGGGCAAACAGAGACCCGATTAGATCATTTTATATTATGGTTAATTTAAGATGTCAGCAAAATTCTGTCACATTTGTTCAATTTACGTCGCTCCAATTTCAGATAGCATTCTGGGCTAGGCGGCATCTTAAAGCGCGTGGAATGGCGATCAAAATGCACTATTAAACTTCTATGATAGGGCAATCAGAGACCCGACTAGATCATTTTATATTTTGGTTAATATAAGAATTCAGCGAAATTCTATCAGAATTGTTCAATTTACGTCGCTCCTACTTCAGATAGCGTACTGGGCTCGGCGGCATCTTAAAGCGCAAGAAATGGCGAGTAAAATGCACTATTAAACTTCTAGGGTAGGGCAAACAGAGACCCGATAAGATGATTTTATATTATGGTTAATTTAAGAATTCAGCGAAACTCTATCATATTTGTTCAATTTACGTCGCTCCTATTTCAGATAGCGTATTGGGCTAAGCGGCATCTCAATGCGCATGAAATGGCGAGTAAAATTCACTATTAAACTTCTAGGATAAGGCAAACAGGGACCCGATTAGATCATTTTATATTACGGTTAATATAAGAATTCAGCGTAATTCTATCACATTTGTTCAACTTACGTCGCTCCTATTTCAGATAGCGTACTGGGCTAGGCGGCATCTTAAAGCGCGAGGAATGGCGAGTAAAATGCACTATTAAAATTCTATGATAGGGCAATCAGAGTCCCGTTTAGATCATTTTATATTTTGTTTAATATAAGATTTCAGGGAAATTCTATCACATTTGTTCAATTTACGTCGCTCCTATTTCAGATAGCGTATTGGGCTAAGCGGTATCTCAAAGCGCATGAAATGGCGAGTAAAATGCACTGTTAAACTTCTAGGGTAGGGCTAACAGAGACCCGATTAGATCATTTTATATTATGGTTAATTTAAGAATTCAGCCGAATTCTATCACATTTGTTCAATTTACGTCGCTCCTATTGCAGATAGCGTATTGGGCTAAGCGGCACCTCAAAGCGCATGAAATGACGAGTGAAATGCACTAGTAATCTTCTAGGGTAGGGCGAACAGAGACCCGATTAGATCATTTTATATTACGGTTAATTTAAGAACTCAGCCAAATTCTATCACATTTGTTCAATTTACGTCGCTCCTATTTCAGATAGCGTATTGGGCTAAGCGGCATCTCAAAGCGCATGAAATGGCGAGTAAAATGCACTGTTAAACTTCTAGGGTAGGGCAAACAGAGACCCGATAAGATGATTTTATATTATGGTTAATTTAAGAATTCAGCGAAATTCTATCATATTTGTTCAATTTACGTCGCTCCTATTTCAGATAGCGTATTGGGCTAAGCGGCATCTCAAAGCTTATGAAATGGAGAATAAAATGCACTATTAAACTTCTAGGCTAGGGAGAACAGAGTCCCGGTTAGATCATTTTATATTATGGTTAATTTAAGAATTGAGCGAAATTCTATCACATTTGTTCAATTTACGTCGCTCATATTTCAGATAGCGAACTGGGCTATGCGGCATCTTAAAGCGCGCGGAATGGCGAGTAAAATGCACTATTAAACTTCTATGCTAGGGCAATCAGAGACCCGATTAGATCATTTTATATTTTGGTTAATATAAGAATTCAGTGAAATTCTATCACATTTGTTCAATTTACGTCGTTCCTATTTCAGATAGCGTATTGGGCAAAGCGGCATCTAAAAGCGCATGAAATGGCGAGTATAACGCACTATTATACTTCTAGTATAAGGCAAACAGAGACCCGATTAGATCATTTTATATTACGGTTAATATAAGAATTCAGCGTAATTCTATCACATTTGTTCAACTTACGTCGTTCCTATTTCAGATAGCGTACTGGGCTAGGCGGCATCTTAAACCGCGTGGAATGGCGAGTAAAATGCACTATTAAAATTCTATGATAGGGCAATCAGAGTCCCGATTCGATCATTTTATATTTTGGTTAATATAAGAATTCAGCGAAATTCTATCACATTTGTTCAATTTTCGTCGCTCCTATTACAGATAGCTTATTGGGCTCAGCGGCATCTCAAAGCGCATGAAATGACGAGTGAAATGCACTATTAAACTTCTAGGCTAGGGCGAACAGAGACCCGAGCAGATCATTTTACATTATGGTTAATAAAAGAATTCAGCGAAATTCTATCACATTTGTTCAACTTACGTCGCTCCTATTTCAGATAGCGTATTGGGCAAAGCGGCATCTCAAAGCGTATGAAATGGCGAATAAAATGCATTATTAAAGTTCTAGGCTAGGGCGAACAGAGATCCGATTAGATCATTTTACATTATGGTTAATAAAAGAATTCAGCGAAATTCTATCACATTTGTTCAACTTATATCGCTCCTATTTCAGATAGCGTATTAGGCTAAGCGGCATCTCAAAGCGCATGAAATGACGAGTAAAATGCACTATTAAAGTTCTAGGGTTGGGCAAACAGAGACCCGATTAGATCATTTTATATTATGGTTAATTTAAGAATTGAGCGAAATTCTATCACATTTGTTCAACTTACGTCGCTCCTAATTCAGATAGCGTATTGGGCTAAGCGGCATCTCAAAGCGCATGAAATGGCGAGTAAAATGGACTATTAAACTTCTAGGATAAGGCAAACAGAGACCCGATTGGATCATTTTATATTACGGTTAATATAAGAATTCAGCGTAATTCTATCACATTTGTCCAATTTACGTCGCTCCTATTTCAGATAGCGTATTGTGCTAAGCGGCATCTCAAAGCGCATGAAATGGCGACTAAAATGCACTATTAAACTTCTAGGGTAGGGCAAGCAGAGACCCGATTACATCATTTTATATTATGGTTAATTTAAGCATTCAGCAAAACTCTATCACATTCGTTCAATTTAGGTCGCTCCTATTTCAGATAGCGTACTGGGATAGGCGGCATCTTAAAGCGCGTGGCATGCCTAGTAAAATCCACTATTAAACTTCTAGGCTAGGGCGAACAGAGACCAGATTAGATCATTTTACATTCTGGTTAATAAAATAATTCAGCGAAATTCTATCACATTTGTTCAACTTTCGTCGCTGATATTTCAGATAGCGTATTGGGCTAAGCGGCATCTCAAAGCGCATGAAATGGCGAGTAAAATGCACTATTAAACTTCTAGGGTAGGGCAAGCAGAGACCCGATTAGATCATTTTATATTATGGTTAATTTAAGAATTCAGCAAAATTCTATCACATTCGTTCAATTTAGGTCGCTCCTATTTCAGATAGCGTTCTGGGCTAGGCGGCATCTTAAAGCGCGTGGAATGGCGAGTAAAATGCACTGCTAAACTTCTATGATAGGGCAATCAGAGACCCGATTAGATCATTTTATATTTTGTTTAATATAAGATTTCAGGGAAATTCTATCACATTTGTTCAATTTACGTCGCTCCTATTTCAGATAGCGTGTTGGGCTAAGCGGCATCTCAAAGCGCATGAAATGGCGAGTAAAATGCAATACTAAACTTCTAGGATAAGGCAAACAGAGACCCGATTAGATCATTTTATATTTTGGTTAATATAAGAATTCAGCGAAATTCTATCACATTTCTTCAACTTACGTCGCTCCTATTTCAGATAGCGTATTCGGATAAGCGGCATCTCAAAGCGCATGAAATGGCGAGTAAAATGCACAATTAAACTACTAGGGTAGGGCAAACAGAGACCCGATTAGATCATTTTATATTGTGGTTAATTTAAGCATTCAGCAAAATTCTATCACATTTGTTCTATTTACGTCGCTCCTATTTCAGATACCGTATTGGGCTAAGCGGCATCTCAAAGCGCATGAAATGGCGAGTAAAATGCACTATCAAACTTCTAGGATAAGGCAAACAGAGACCCGATTAGATAGTTTTATATTACTGTTAATATAAGAATTCAGCGTAATTCTATCACATTTGTTCAACTTACGTCGCTCCTATTTCAGGTAGCGTACTGGGCTAGGCGGCATCTTAAAGTGCGTGGAATGGCGAGTAAAATGCACTATTAAACTTCTAGGATAAGGCAAACAGAGACCCGATTAGATCATTTTATATTACGGTTAATATAAGAATTCTGCGAAATTCTATCACATTTGTTCAATTTACGTCGCTCATATTTCAGATAGCGAACTGGGCTATGCGGCATCTTAAAGCGCGCGGAATGGCGAGTAAAATGCACTATTAAACTTCTATGCTAGGGCAATCAGAGACCTGATTAGATCATTTTATATTTTGGTGAATATAAGAATTCAGTGAAATTCTATCACATTTGCTCAATTTACGTCGTTCCTATTTCAGATAGCGTATTGGGCAAAGCGGCATCTAAAAGCTCATGAAATGGCGAGTATAATGCACTATTATACTTCTAGGATAAGGCAAACAGAGACCCGATTAGATCATTTTATATTACGGTTAATATAAGAATTCAGCGTAATTCTATCACATTTGTTCCACTTACGTCGTTCCTATTTCAGATAGCGTACTGGGCTAGACGGCATCTTAAACCGCGTGGAATGGCGAGTAAAATGAACTATTAAAATTCTATGATAGGGCAATCAGAGACCCGATTAGATCATTTTATATTATGGTTAATTTAAGAATTCAGCAAAATTCTATCACATTTGTTCAATTTACGTCGCTCCTATTTCAGATAGCGTACTGGGCTAGGCGGCATCTTAAAGCGGGTTGAATGGCGAGTAGAATGCACTATTAAAATTCTATGATAGGGCAATCAGAGACCCGATTCGATCATTTTATATTTTGGTTAATATAAGAATTCAGCGAAATTCTATCACATTTGTTCAATTTACGTCGCTCCTATTACAGATAGCTTATTGGGCTCAGCGGCATCTCAAAGCGCATGAAATGACGAGTGAAATGCACTATTAAACTTCTAGGCTAGGGCGAACAGAGACCCGAGCAGATCATTTTATATTTTGGTTAATATAAGAATTCAGTGAAATTCTATCACATTTGTTCAATTTAAGTCGCTCCTATTTCAATTAGCGTACTGGGCTCAGCGGCATCTCAAAGCGCATGAAATGGCGAGCTAAATGCACTATTAAACTTCTAGGGTAGGGCAAACAGAGACCCGATTAGAACATTTTATATTTTGGTTAATATAAGAATTCAGCGAAATTCTATCACATTTGTTCAATTTACGTCGCTCATATTTCAGATGGCGAACTGGGCTATGCGGCATCTTAAAGCGCGCGGCATGGCGAGTAAAATGCACTATTAAACTTCTATGCTAGGGCAATCAGAGACCCGATTAGATCATTTTATATTTTGGTTAATATAAGAATTCAGTGAAATTCTATCACATTTGTTCAACTTACGTCGCTCCTATTTCAGATAGCGTATTGGGCAAAGCGGCATCTCAAAGCGTATGAAATGGCGAATAAAATGCACTATTAAAGTTCTAGGCTAGGGCGAACAGAGATCCGATTAGATCATTTTACATTATGGATAATAAAAGAATTCAGCGAAATTCTATCACATTTGTTCAACTTATATCGCTCCTATTTCAGATAGCGTATTAGGCTAAGCGGCATCTGAAAGCGCATGAAATGACGAGTAAAATGCACTATTAAAGTACTAGGGTTGGGCAAACAGAGACTCGATTAGATCATTTTATATTATGGTTAATTTAAGAATTGAGCGAAATTCTATCACATTTGTTCAACTTACGTCGCTCCTAATTTAGATAGCGTACTGGGCTAGGCGGCATCTTAAAGCGCGTGGAATGGCAAGTAAAATGCACTGCTAAACATCTATGATAGGGCAATCAGAGACCCGATTAGATCATTTTATATTTTGTTTAATATAAGATTTCAGGGAAATTCTATCACATTTGTTTAATTTACGTCGCTCCTGTTTCAGATAGCGTATTGGGCGAAGCGGCATCTCAAAGCGCATGAAATGGCGACTAAAATGCACTATTAAACTTCTAGGGTAGGGCAAGCAGAGACCCGATTAGATCATTTTATATTATGGTTAATTAAGAATTCAGCAAAATTCTATCACATTCGTTCAATTTAGGTCGCTCCTATTTCAGATAGCGTTCTGGGATAGGCGGCATCTTAAAGCGCGTGGAATGCCGAGTAAAATCCACTATTAAACATCTAGGCTAGGGCGAACAGAGACCAGATTAGATCATTTTACATTCTGGTTAATAAAATAATTCAGCGAAATTCTATCACATTTGTTCAACTTTCGTCGCTCATATTTCAGATAGCGTATTGGGCTAAGCGGCATCTCAAAGCGCATGAAATGGCGAGTAAAATGCACTATTAAACTTCTAGGGTAGGGCAATCAGTGACCCGATTAGATCATTTTATATTATAGTTAATTTAAGAATTCAGCGAAATTCTATCACATTTGTTCAATTTACGTCGCTCCTATTTCAGATAGCGTATTGGGCTAAGCGGCATCTCAAAGCGCATGAAATGGCGAGTAAAATGCAATACTAAACTTCTAGGATAAGGCAAACAGAGACCCGATTAGATCATTTTATATTATGGTTAATTTAAGAATTCAGCAAAATTCTATCACATTTGTTCAATTTATGTCGCTCCTATTTCAGATATCGTATTCGGCTAAGCGCCACCTCAAAGCGCATGAAATGGCGAGTAAAATGCACTATTAAACTTCTAGGGTAGGGCAAACAGAGACCCGATTAGATCATTTTATATTATGGTTAATTTAAGAATTCTGCCAAATTCTATCACATTTGTTCAATTTACGTCGCTCCTATTTCAAATAGCATACTGGGCTAGGCGGAATCTTAAAGCGCGTGGATTGTCGAGTAAAATGCACTATTAAACTTCTAAGATAGGGCAATCAGAGACCCGATTAGATCATTTTATATTTTGGTTAATATAAGAATTCAGGGAAATTCTATCACATTTGTTCAATTTACGTCGCTCCTATTTCAGATAGCGTATTGGGCTAAGCGGCATCTCAAAGCGCATGAAATGGCGAGTAAAATGCACTATTAAACTTCTAGGCTAGGGAGAACAGAGACCCGATTACATCATTTTACATTATGGTTCATAAAAGAATTCAGCGAAATTCTATCACAATTTTTCAACTTACGTCGCTCCTATTTCAGATAGCGTATTGGGCTAAGCGGCAGCTCAAAGCGCATGAAATGGCGAGTAAAATCCAATATTAAGCTTCTAGGGTAGGGCAAACAGACACCCGATTAGATCATTTTATATTATGGTTAATTTATGAATTCAGCGAAATTCTATCACATTTGTTCAATTTATGTCGCTCCTATTTCAGATAGCGTATTGGGCTAAGCGGCATCTCGAAGCGCATGAAATGGCGAGTATAATGCACTATTAAACTTCTAGGGTAAGGCAAACAGAGGCCCGATTACATCATTTTATATTACGGTTAATATAAGAATGCAGCGTAATTCTATCACATTTGTTCAACTTACGTCGCTCATATTTCAGATAGCGTACTGGGCTAGGCGGCATCTTAAAGCGCGTGGAATGGTGAGTAAAATGCACTACTAATCTTCTATGATAGGGCAATCAGAGACCCGATTAGATCATTTTATATTTTGTTTAATATAAGATTTCAGGGAAATTCTATCACATTTGTTCAATTTACGTCGCTCCCATTTCAGATAGCGTATTGGGCGAAGCGGCATCTCAAAGCGCATGAAATGGCGACTAAAATGCACTATTAAACTTCTAGGGTAGTGCAAGCAGGGACCCGATTAGATCATTTTATATTATGGTTAATTTAAGATTTCAGCGTAATTCTATCACATTTGTTCAACTTACGTAGATCCTATTTCAGATACCGTACTGGGCTAGGCGGCATCATAAAGCGCGTGGAATGGCGAGTAAAATGCACTACTAAACTTGTATGATAGGGCAATCAGAGACCCGATTAGATCATTTTATATTGTGTTTAATTTAAGAATTCAGCAAAATTCTATCACATTTGTTCAATTTACGTCGCTCCTATTTCAGATACCGTACTGGGCTCGGCGGCATCTTAAAGCGCGTGGAATGGCGAGTGAAATGCACTATTAGACTTCTATGGTAGGGCGAACAGAGACCCGATTAGATCATTTTACATTAAGGTTAATATAAGAATTCAGGGAAATTCTATCACATTTGTTCAATTTACGTCGCTCCTATTCCAGATAGCGTATTGGGCTATGCGGCATCTCAAAGCACATGAAATGGCGAGTAAAATGCACTTTTAAACTTCTAGGGTAGGTCAAACAGAGACCCGATTAGATCATTTTACATTGAGGTTAATATAAGAATTCACGGAAATTCTATCACATTTGTTCAATTTACGTCGCTCCTATTTCAGATAGCGTATTGGGCTAAGCGGCATCTGAAGGCGCATGAAATGGCGAGTAAAATGCACTATTAAACTTCTAGGGTAGGGCAAACGGATACACGATTAAATCATTTTATATTATGGTTAATTTAAGATGTCAGCAAAATTTTATCACATTTGTTCAATTTACGTCGCTCCTATTTCAGATAGCGTACTGGGCTAGGCGGCGTCTCGAAGCGCATGAAATGGCGAGTGAAATGCACTATAAGACTTCTATGGTAGGGCGAACAGAGACCCGATTAGATCATTTTACATTGAGGTTAATATAAGAATTCACGGAAATTCTATCACATTTGTTAAAGTTACGTCGCTCCTATTTCAGATAGCGTACTGGGCTATGCGGCATCTTAAAGCGCGTGGAATGGCGAGTAAAATGCACTACTAATCTTCTATGATAGGGCAATCAGAGACCCGATTAGATCATTTTATATTATGTTTAATATAAGATTTCAGGGAAATTCTATCACATTTGTTTAATTTACGTCGCTCCTATTTCAGATAGCGTATTGGGCTAAGCGGCATCTCAAAGCGCATGAAATGGCGAGTAAAATGCACTATTAAACTTCTAGGGTAGGGCAATCAGAGACCCGATTAGATCATTTTATATTTTGGTTAATATAAGAATTCAGCGAAATTCTATCACATTTGTTCAATTTACGTCGCACGTATTTCAGATAGCGTATTGGGCTAAGCGGCATCTCAAAGCGCATGAAATGGCGAGTAAAATGCACTATTAAACTTCTAGGGTAGGGCAAACAGAGACCCGATTAGATCATTTTATATTATGGTTAATTTAAGAATTCAGCAAAATTCTGTCACATTTGTTCAATTTACGTCGCTCCTATTTCGGGTAGCGTACTGGGCGAGGCGGCATCCTAAAGCGCGTGGAGTGGCGAGTAAAATGCACTATTAATCTTCTATGATAGGGCAATCAGAGTCCCGATTAGATCATTTTATATTTTGGTTAATATAAGAATTCAGCGAAATTCTATCACATTTGTTCAATTTACGTCGCACGTATTTCAGATAGCGTATTGGGCTAAGCGGCATCTCAAAGCGCATGAAATGGCGAGGAAAATGCACTATTAAACGTCTAGGGTAGGGCAAAGAGAGACCCGATTAGATCATTTTATGTTATGGTTAATTTAAGAATTCAGCAAAATTCTATCACATTTGTTCAATTTACGTCGCTCCTATTTCAGATAGCGTACTGGGCTAGGCGGCAACTTAAAGCGCGTGGAATGGCGAGTAAAATGCACTATTAAACTTCTATGATAGGGCAATCAGAGACCCGAATAGATCATTTTATATTTTGGTTAATACAAGAATTGAGCGAAATTCTATCACATTTGTTCAATTTACGTCGCTCCTATTTCAGATAGCTTATTGGGCTAAGCGGCATCTCCAAGCGCATGAAATGGCGAGTAAAATGCACTATCAAACTTATAGGATAAGGCAAACAGAGACCCGATTAGATCATTTTATATTACGGTTAATATAAGAATTCAGCGTAATTCTATCACATTTGTTCAACTTACGTCGCTCCTATTTCAGGTAGCGTATTGGGCTAGGCGGCATCTCAAAGCGCATGAAATGACGAGTGAAATGCACTATTAAACTTCTAGGGTAGGGCAAACAGAGTCCCGATTAGATCATTTTATATTACGGTTAATATAAGAATGCAGCGTAATTCTATCACATTTGTTCAAGTTACGTCGCTCCTATTTCAGATAGCGTACTGGCCTATGCGGCATCTTAAAGCGCGTGGAATGGCGAGTAAAATGCACTACTAATCTTCTATGATAGGGCAATCAGAGACCCGATTAGATCATTTTATATTATGTTTAATATAAGATTTCAGGGAAATTCTATCACATTTGTTTAATTTACGTCGCTCCTATTTCAGATAGCGTATTGGGCGAAGCGGCATCTCAAAGCGCATGAAATGGCGATTAAAATGCACTATTAAACTTCTAGGGTAGGGCAAGCAGAGACCCGATTAGATCATTTTATATTATGGTTAATTTAAGAATTCAGCAAAATTCTATCACATTCGTTCAATATAGGGTCGCTCCTATTTCAGGTAGCGTACTGGGCTAGGCGGCATCTTAAAGCGCGTGGAATGCCGAGTAAAATCCACTATTAAACTTCTAGGCTAGGGCGAACAGAGACCAGATTAGATCATTTTACATTCTGGTTGATAAAATAATTCAGCGAAATTCTATCACCTTTGTTCAACTTTCGTCGCTCCTATTTCAGATAGCGTATTGGGCTAAGCGGCATCTCAAAGCGCATGAAATGGCGAGTAAAATGCACTATTAAACTTCTAGGGTAGGGCAAACAGAGACCCGATTAGATCATTTTATATTATGGTTAATTTAAGAATTCAGCAAAATTCTGTCACATTTGTTCAATTTACGTCGCTCCTATTTCGGATAGCGTACTGGGCGAGGCGGCATCCTAAAGCGCGTGGAGTGGCGAGTAAAATGCACTATTAATCTTCTATGATAGGGCAATCAGAGACCCGATTAGATCATTTTATATTTTGGTTAATATAAGAATTCAGCGCAATTCTATCACATTTTTTCAACTTACGTCGCTCCTATTTCAGATAGCGTATTGGGCTAAGCGGCAGCACAAAGCGCATGAAATGGCGAGTAAAATGCAATATTAAGCTTCTAGGGTACGGCAAACAGACACCCGATTAGATCATTTTATATTATGGTTAATTTAAGAATTCAGCAAAATTCTATCACATTTGTTCAATTTACGTCGCTCCTATTTCAGATACCGTACTGGGCTCGGCGGCATCTTAAAGCGCGTGGAATGGCGAGTGAAATGCACTGTTAGACTTCTATGGTAGGGCGAACAGAGACCCGATTAGATCATTTTATATAATGGTTAATTTAAGAATTCAGCAAAATTCTATCACATTTGTTCAATTTACGTCGCTCCTATTTCAGATAGCGTATTGGGCTAAGCGGCATCTCAAAGCGCATGAAATGGCGAGTAAAATGCACTATCAAACTTATAGGATAAGGCAAACAGAGACCCGACTAGATCATTTTATATTACGGTTAATATAAGAATTCAGCGTAATTCTATCACATTTGTTCAATTTACGTCGCTCCTATTTCAGGTAGCGTATTGGGCTAGGCGGCATCTCAAAGCGCATGAAATGACGAGTGAAATGCACTATTAAACTTCTAGGGTAGGGCAATCAGTGACCCGATTAGATCATTTTATATTATAGTTAATTTAAGAATTCAGCGAAATTCTATCACATTTGTTCAATTTACGTCGCTCCTATTTCAGATAGCGTATTGGGCTAAGCGGCATCTCAAAGCGCATGAAATGGCGAGTAAAATGCACTATCAAACTTCTAGGATAAGGCAAACAGAGACCCGATTAGATCATTTTATATTACGGTTAATATAAGAATTCAGCGTAATTCTATCACATTTGTTCAACTTACGTCGCTCCTATTTCAGGTAGCGTACTGTGCTAGGCGGCATCTCAAAGCGCATGAAATGGCGAGTAAAATGCACTATCAAACTTCTAGGATAAGGCAAACAGAGACGCGATTAGATCATTTTATATTACGGTTAATATAAGAATTCAGCGTAATTCTATCACATTTGTTCAACTTACGTCGCACCTATTTCAGGTAGCGTACTGGGCTAGGCGGCATCTTAAAGCGCGTGGAATGGCGAGTAAAATGCACTATTAAACTTCTAGGATAAGGCAAACAGAGACCTGATTAGATCATTTTATATTACGGTTAATATAAGAATTCGGCGTAATTCTATCACATTTGTTACAATTTACGTCGCTGCTATTCCAGATAGCTTATTGTGCTTAGCGGCATCTCAAAGCGCATGGAATGGCGAGTGAAATGCACTATTAAACTTCTAGGATAAGGCAAACAGAGACCCGATTAGATCATTTTATATTTTGGTTAATATAAGAATTCAGCGAAATTCTATCACATTTGTTCAATTTACGTCGCTCATATTTCAGATAGCGAACTGGGCTATGCGGCATCTTAAAGCGCGCGGAATGGCGAGTAAAATGCACTATTAAACTTCTATGCTACGGCAATCAGAGACCCGATTAGATCATTTCATATTTTGGTTAATATAAGAATCCAGTGAAATTCTATCACATTTGTTTAATTTACGTCGCTCCTATTTCAGATAGCGTATTGGGCAAAGCGGCATCTCAAAGCGTATGAAATGGCGAATAAAATGCACTATTAAAGTTCTAGGGTAGTGCAAACAGAGACCCGATTAGATCATTTTATATTACGGTTAATATAAGAATTCAGCGTAACTCTATCACATTTGTTCAACTTACGTCGCTCCTAATTTAGATAGCGTACTGGGCTAGGCGGCATCTTAAAGCGCGTGGAATGGCGAGTAAAATGCACTGCTAAACTTCTATGATAGGGCAATCAGAGACCCGATTAGATCATTTTATATTTTGTTTAATATAAGATTTCAGGGAAATTCTATCACATTTGTTCAATTTACATAGCTCCTATTTCAGATAGCGAATTGGGCTAAGCGGCATCTCAAAGCGCATGAAATGGCGAGTAAAATGCACCATTAGATTTCTATGGTAGGGCGTACAGAGACCCGATTAGATCATTTTATATTATGGTTAATTTAAGAATTCAGCAAAATTCTATCACACTTGTTCAATTTACGTAGCTCCTATTTCAGATAGCGTATTGGGCTAAGCGGCATCTCAAAGCGCATGAAATGGCGAGTAAAATGCACTATTAGATTTCTATGGTAGGGCGTACAGAGACCCGATTAGATCATTTTATATTATGGTTAATTTAAGCATTCAGCAAAATTCTATCACATTTGTTCAATTTACGTCGCTCCTATTTCAGATAGCGTATTGGGCTAAGCGGCATCTCAAAGCGCATGAAATGGCGAGTAAAATGCACTATCAAACTTCTAGGATAAGGCAAACAGAGACCCGATTAGATCATTTTATATTACGGTTAATATAAGAATTCAGCGTAATTCTATCACATTTGTTCAACTTACGTCGCTCCTATTTCAGGTAGCGTACTGGGCTAGGCGGCATCTTAAAGCGCGTGGAATGGCGAGTAAAATGCACTATTAAACTTCTAGGATAAGGCAAACAGAGACCTGATTAGATCATTTTATATTACGGTTAATATAAGAATTCGGCGTAATTCTATCACATTTGTTCAATTTACGTCGCTGCTATTCCAGATAGCTTATTGTGCTTAGCGGCATCTCAAAGCGCATGAAATGACGAGTGAAATGCACTATTAAACTTCTATGATAGGGCAATCAGAGACCCGATTAGATCATTTTATATTTTGTTTAATATAAGATTTCAGGGAAATTCTATCACATTTGTTCAATTTACATAGCTCCTATTTCAGATAGCGTATTGGGCTAAGCGGCATCTCAAAGCGCATGAAATGGCGAGTAAAATACACCATTAGATTTCTATGGTAGGGCGTACAGAGACCCGATTAGATCATTTTATATTATGGTTAATTTAAGAATTCAGCAAAATTCTATCACATTTGTTCAATTTACGTCGCTCCTATTTCAGATAGCGTATTGGGATAAGCGGCATCTCAAAGCGCATGAAATGGCGAGTAAAATGCACAATTAAACTACTAGGATAAGGCAAACAGAGACCCGATTAGATCATTTTATATTACGGTTAATATAAGAATTCAGCGTAATTCTATCACATTTGTTCAACTTACGTCGCTCCTATTTCAGGTAGCGTACTGGGCTAGGCGGCATCTCAAAGCGCATGAAATGGCGAGTAAAATGCACTATGAAACTTCTAGGATAAGGCAAACAGAGACCCGATTAGATCATTTTATATTACGGTTAATATAAGAATTCAGCGTAATTCTATCACATTTGTTCAATTTACGTCGCTGCTATTCCAGATAGCTTATTGTGCGTAGCGGCATCTCAAAGCGCATGAAATGACGAGTGAAATGCACTATTAAACTTCTAGGATAAGGCAAACAGAGACCCGATTAGATCATTTTATATTTTGGTTAATATAAGAATTCAGCGAAATTCTATCACATTTGTTCAATTTACGTCGCTCATATTTCAGATAGCGAACTGGGCTATGCGGCATCTTAAAGCGCGCGGAATGGCGAGTAAAATGCACTATTAAACTTCTATGCTAGGGCAATCAGAGACCCGATTAGATCATTTCATATTTTGGTTAATATAAGAATTCAGTGAAATTCTATCACATTTGTTTAATTTACGTCGCTCCTATTTCAGATAGCGTATTGGGCAAAGCGGCATCTCAAAGCGTATGAAATGGCGAATAAAATGCACTATTAAAGTTCTAGGGTAGGGCAAACAGAGACCCGATTAGATCATTTTATATTATGGTTAATTTAAGAATTGAGCGAAATTCTATCACATTTGTTCAACTTACGTCGCTCCTAATTGAGATAGCGTACTGGGCTAGGCGGCACCTTAAAGCGCGCGGAATGGCGAGTAAAATGCACTGCTAAACTTCTATGATAGGGCAATTAGAGACCCGATTGGATCATTTTATATTTTGTTTAATATAAGATTTCAGGGAAATTCTATCACATTTGTTTAATTTACGTCGCTCCTATTTCAGACAGCGTATTGGGCGAAGCGGCATCTCAAAGCGCATGAAATGGCGACTAAAATGCACTATTAAACTTCTAGGGTAGGGCAAGCAGAGACCCGATTAGATCATTTTATATTATGGTTAATTTAAGAATTCAGCAAATTCTATCACATTCGTTCAATTTAGGTCGCTCCTATTTCAGATAGCGTACTGGGAGAGGCGGCATCTTAAAGCGCGTGGAATGCCGAGTAAAATCCACTATTAAACTTCTAGGCTAGGGCGAACAGAGACCATATTAGATCATTTTACATTCTGGTTAATAAAATAATTCAGCGAAATTCTATCACATTTGTTCAACTTTCGTCGCTCATATTTCAGATAGCGTATTGGGATAAGCGGCATCTCAAAGCGCATGAAATGGCGAGTAAAATGCACTATTAAACTTCTCGGGTAGGGCAATCAGTGACCCGATTAGATCATTTTATATTATAGTTAATTTAAGAATTCGGCGAAATTCTATCACATTTGTTCAATTTACGTCGCTCCTATTTCAGATAGCGCATTGGGCAAAGCGGCATCTCAAAGCGCATGAAATGGCGAGTAAAATGCACTATTAAACTTCTAGGGTAGGGCAAACAGAGACCCGATTAGATCATTTTATATTATGGTTAATTTAAGAATTCAGCAAAATTCTATCACATTTGTTCAATGTACGTCGCTCCTATTTCGGATAGCGTACTGGGCTAGGCGGCACCCTAAAGCGCGTGGAGTGGCGAGTAAAATGCACTATTAATCTTCTATGATAGAGCAATCAGAGACCCGATTAGATCATTTTATATTTTGGTTAATATAAGAATTCAGCGAAATTCTATCACAATTGTTCTATTTACGTCGCTCGTATTTCAGATAGCTTATTGTGCTTAGCGGCATCTCAAAGCGCATGAAATGACGAGTGAAATGCACTATTAAACTTCTAGGGTAGGGCAAACAGAGACCCGATTAGATCATTTTATGTTATGGTTAATTTAAGAATTCAGCAAAATTCTATCACATTTGTTCAATTTACGTAGCTCCTATTTCAGATAGCGTATTGGGCTAAGCGGCATCTCAAAGCGCATGAAATGGCGAGTAAAATGCACTATTAGATTTCTATGGTAGGGCGTACAGAGACCCGATTAGATCATTTTATATTATGGTTAATTTAAGCATTCAGCAAAATTCTATCACATTTGTTCAATTTACGTCGCTCCTATTTCAGATAGCGTATTGGGCTAAGCGGCATCTCAAAGCGCATGAAATGGCGAGTAAAATGCACTATCAAACTTCTAGGATAAGGCAAACAGAGACCCGATTAGATCATTTTATATTACGGTTAATATAAGAATTCAGCGTAATTCTATCACATTTGTTCAACTTACGTCGCTCCTATTTCAGGTAGCGTACTGGGCTAGGCGGCATCTTAAAGCGCGTGGAATGGCGAGTAAAATGCACTATTAAACTTCTAGGATAAGGCAAACAGAGACCTGATTAGATCATTTTATATTACGGTTAATATAAGAATTCGGCGTAATTCTATCACATTTGTTCAATTTACGTCGCTGCTATTCCAGATAGCTTATTGTGCTTAGCGGCATCTCAAAGCGCATGAAATGACGAGTGAAATGCACTATTAAACTTCTAGGATAAGGCAAACAGAGACCCGATTAGATCATTTTATATTTTGGTTAATATAAGAATTCAGCGAAATTCTATCACATTTGTTCAATTTACGTCGCTCATATTTCAGATAGCGAACTGGGCTATGCGGCATCTTAAAGCGCGCGGAATGGCGAGTAAAATGCACTATTAAACTTCTATGCTAGGGCAATCAGAGACCCGATTAGATCATTTCATATTTTGGTTAATATAAGAATTCAGTGAAATTCTATCACATTTGTTTAATTTACGTCGCTCCTATTTCAGATAGCGTATTGGGCAAAGCGGCATCTCAAAGCGTATGAAATGGCGAATAAAATGCACTATTAAAGTTCTAGGGTAGGGCAAACAGAGACCCGATTAGATCATTTTATATTATGGTTAATTTAAGAATTGAGCGAAATTCTATTACATTTGTTCAACTTACGTCGCTCCTAATTGAGATAGCGTACTGGGCTAGGCGGCACCTTAAAGCGCGTGGAATGGCGAGTAAAATGCACTGCTAAACTTCTATGATAGGGCAATTAGAGACCCGATTGGATCATTTTATATTTTGTTTAATATAAGATTTCAGGGAAATTCTATCACATTTGTTTAATTTACGTCGCTCCTATTTCAGATAGCGTATTGGGCGAAGCGGCATCTCAAAGCGCATGAAATGGCGACTAAAATGCACTATTAAACTTCTAGGGTAGGGCAAGCAGAGACCCGATTAGATCATTTTATATTATGGTTAATTTAAGAATTCAGCAAAATTCTATCACATTCGTTCAATTTAGGTCGCTCCTATTTCAGATAGCGTACTGGGAGAGGCGGCATCTTAAAGCGCGTGGAATGCCGAGTAAAATCCACTATTAAACTTCTAGGCTAGGGCGAACAGAGACCAGATTAGATCATTTTACATTCTGGTTAATAAAATAATTCAGCGAAATTCTATCACATTTGTTCAACTTTCGTCGCTCATATTTCAGATAGCGTATTGGGATAAGCGGCATCTCAAAGCGCATGAAATGGCGAGTAAAATGCACAATTAAACTACTAGGGTAGGGCAAACAGAGACCCGATTAGATCATTTTATATTGTGGTTAATTTAAGCATTCAGCAAAATTCTATCACAATTGTTCTATTTACGTCGCTCGTATTTCAGATAGCTTATTGTGCTTAGCGGCATCTCAAAGCGCATGAAATGACGAGTGAAATGCACTATGAAACTTCTAGGGTAGGGCAAACAGAGACCCGATTAGATCATTTTATATTATGGTTAATTTAAGAATACAGCAAAATTCTATCACATTTGTTCAATGTACGTCGCTCCTATTTCGGATAGCGTACTGGGCTAGGCGGCACCCTAAAGCGCGTGGAGTGGCGAGTAAAATGCACTATTAATCTTCTATGATAGAGCAATCAGAGACCCGATTAGATCATTTTATATTACGGTTAATATAAGAATTCAGCGTAATTCTATCACATTTGTTCAACTTACGTCGCTCCTATTTCAGGTAGCGTACTGGGCTAGGCGGCATCTTAAAGCGCGTGGAATGGCGAGTAAAATGCACTATTAAACTTCTAGGATAAGGCAAACAGAGACCTGATTAGATCATTTTATATTACGGTTAATATAAGAATTCGGCGTAATTCTATCACATTTGTTCAATTTACGTCGCTGCTATTCCAGATAGCTTATTGTGCTTAGCGGCATCTCAAAGCGCATGAAATGACGAGTGAAATGCACTATTAAACTTCTAGGATAAGGCAAACAGAGACCCGATTAGATCATTTTATATTTTGATTAATATAAGAATTCAGCGAAATTCTATCACATTTGTTCAATTTACGTCGCTCATATTTCAGATAGCGAACTGGGCTATGCGGCATCTTAAAGCGCGCGGAATGGCGAGTAAAATGCACTATTAAACTTCTATGCTAGGGCAATCAGAGACCCGATTAGATCATTTCATATTTGGTTAATATAAGAATTCAGTGAAATTCTATCACATTTGTTTAATTTACGTCGCTCCTATTTCAGATAGCGTATTGGGCAAAGCGGCATCTCAAAGCGTATGAAATGGCGAATAAAATGCACTATTAAACTTCTAGGGTAGGGCAAGCAGAGACCCGATTAGATCATTTTATATTATGGTTAATTTAAGAATTGAGCGAAATTCTATCACATTTGTTCAACTTTCGTCGCTCATATTTCAGATAGCGTATTGGGATAAGCGGCATCTCAAAGCGCATGAAATGGCGAGTAAAATGCACAATTAAACTACTAGGGTAGGGCAAACAGAGACCCGATTAGATCATTTTATATTGTGGTTAATTTAAGCATTCAGCAAAATTTTATCACAATTGTTCTATTTACGTCGCTCGTATTTCAGATAGCTTATTGTGCTTAGCGGCATCTCAAAGCGCATGAAATGACGAGTGAAATGCACTATGAAACTTCTAGGGTAGGGCAAACAGAGACCCGATTAGATCATTTTATATTATGGTTAATTTAAGAATTCAGCAAAATTCTATCACATTTGTTCAATGTACGTCGCTCCTATTTCGGATAGCGTACTGGGCTAGGCGGCACCCTAAAGCGCGTGGAGTGGCGAGTAAAATGCACTATTAATCTTCTATGATAGAGCAATCAGAGACCCGATTAGATCATTTTATATTACGGTTAATATAAGAATTCAGCGTAATTCTATCACATTTGTTCAACTTACGTCGCTCCTATTTCAGGTAGCGTACTGGGCTAGGCGGCATCTCAAAGCGCATGAAATGGCGAGTAAAATGCACTATCAAACTTCTAGGATAAGGCAAACAGAGACCCGATTAGATCATTTTATATTACGGTTAATATAAGAATTCAGCGTAATTCTATCACATTTGTTCAACTTACGTCGCTCCTATTTCAGGTAGCGTACTGGGCTAGGCGGCATCTTAAAGCGCGTGGAATGGCGAGTAAAATGCACTATTAAACTTCTAGGATAAGGCAAACAGAGACCTGATTAGATCATTTTATATTACGGTTAATATAAGAATTCGGCGTAATTCTATCACATTTGTTCAATTTACGTCGCTGCTATTCCAGATAGCTTATTGGGCTAATCGGCATCTCAAAGCGCATGAAATGGCGAGTAAAATGCAATACTAAACTTCTAGGATAAGGCAAACAGAGACCCGATTAGATCATTTTATATTACGTTTAATATAAGAATTCAGCAAAATTCTATCACATTCGTTGAATTTAGGTCGCTCCTATTTCAGATAGCGTACTGGGAGAGGCGGCATCTTAAAGCGCGTGGATGCCGAGTAAAATCCACTATTAAACTTCTAGGCTAGGGCGAACAGAGACCAGATTAGATCATTTTACATTCTGGTTAATAAAATAATGCAGCGAAATTCTATCACATTTGTTCAACTTTCGTCGCTCATATTTCAGATAGCGTATTGTGCTAAGCGGCATCTCAAAGCGCATGAAATGACGAGTGAAATGCACTATTAGACTTCTATGGTAGGGCGAACAGAGACCCGATTAGATCATTTTACATTAAGGTTAATATAAGAATTCAGGGAAATTCTATCACATTTGTTCAATTTACGTCGCTCCTATTCCAGATAGCGTATTGGCTATGCGGCACCTTAAAGCACATGAAATGGCGAGTAAAATGCACTATTAAACTTCTATGATAGGGCAAACAGAGACCCGATTATATCATTTTATATTACGGTTAATATAAGAATTCAGCGTAATTCTATCACATTTGTTCAACTTACGTCGCTCCTATTTCAGGTAGCGTCCTGGGCTAGGCGGCATCTTAAAGCGCGTGGAATGGCGAGTAAAATGCACTACTAAACTTCTATGATAGGGCAATCAGAGACCCGATTAGATCATTTTATATTTTGTTTAATATAAGATTTCAGGGAAATTCTATCGCATTTGTTCAATTTACGTCGCTCCTATTTCAGATAGCGTATTGGGCTAAGCGGCATCTCAAAGCGCATGAAATGGAGAATAAAATGCACTATTAAACTACTAGGCTAGGGAGAACAGAGACCCGATTAGATCATTTACATTATGGTTCATAAAAGAATTCAGCGCAATTCTATCACATTTTTTCAACTTACGTCGCTCCTATTTCAGATAGCGTATTGGGCTAAGCGGCAGCTCAAAGCGCATGAAATGGCGAGTAAAATGCAATATTAAGCTTCTAGGGTACGGCAAACAGACACCCGATTAGATCATTTTATATTATGGTTAATTTAAGAATTCAGCAAAATTCTATCACATTTGTTCAATTTACGTCGCTCCTATTTCAGATACCGTACTGGGCTCGGCGGCATCTTAAAGCGCGTGGAATGGCGAGTGAAATGCACTGTTAGACTTCTATGGTAGGGCAAACAGAGACCCGATTAGATCATTTTATATTATGGTTAATTTAAGTATTCAGCAAAATTCTATCACATTTGTTCAATTTACGTCGCTCCTATTTCAGATAGCGTATTGGGCTAAGCGGCATCTCAAAGCGCATGAAATGGCGAGTAAAATGCACTATCAAACTTATAGGATAAGGCAAACAGAGACCCGATTAGATCATTTTATATTACGGTTAATATAAGAATTCAGCGTAATTCTATCACATTTGTTCAACTTACGTCGCTCCTATTTCAGGTAGCGTATTGGGCTAGGCGGCATCTCAAAGCGCATGAAATGACGAGTGAAATGCACTATTAAACTTCTAGGGTAGGGCAATCAGTGACCCGATTAGATCATTTTATATTATAGTTAATTTAAGAATTCAGCGAAATTCTATCACATTTGTTCAATTTACGTCGCTGCTATTCCAGATAGCTTATTGTGCTTAGCGGCATCTCAAAGCGCATGAAATGACGAGTGAAATGCACTATTAAACTTCTAGGATAAGGCAAACAGAGACCCGATTAGATCATTTTATATTTTGGTTAATATAAGAATTCAGCGAAATTCTATCACATTTGTTCAATTTACGTCGCTCATATTTCAGATAGCGAACTGGGCTATGCGGCATCTTAAAGCGCGCGGAATGGCGAGTAAAATGCACTATTAAACTTCTATGCTAGGGCAATCAGAGACCCGATTAGATCATTTCATATTTTGGTTAATATAAGAATTCAGTGAAATTCTATCACATTTGTTTAATTTACGTCGCTCCTATTTCAGATAGCGTATTGGGCAAAGCGGCATCTCAAAGCGTATGAAATGGCGAATAAAATGCACTATTAAAGTTCTAGGGTAGGGCAAACAGAGACCCGATTAGATCATTTTATATTATGGTTAATTTAAGAATTGAGCGAAATTCTATCACATTTGTTCAACTTACGTCGCTCCTAATTGAGATAGCGTACTGGGCTAGGCGGCACCTTAAAGCGCGTGGAATGGCGAGTAAAATGCACTGCTAAACTTCTATGATAGGGCAATTAGAGACCCGATTGGATCATTTTATATTTCGTTTAAAATAAGATTTCAGGGAAATTCTATCACATTTGTTCAATTTACGTAGCTCCTATTTCAGATAGCGTATTGGGCTAAGCGGCATCTCAAAGCGCATGAAATGGCGAGTAAAATGCACTATTAGATTTCTATGGTAGGGCGTACAGAGACCCGATTAGGTCATTTTATATTATGGTTAATTTAAGAATTCAGCAAAATTCTATCACATTTGTTCAATTTACGTCGCTCCTATTTCAGATAGCGTATTGGGATAAGCGGCATCTCAAAGCGCATCAAATGGCGAGTAAAATGCACAATTAAACTACTAGGGTAGGGCAAACAGAGACCCGATTAGATCATTTTATATTGTGGTTAATTTAAGCATTCAGCAAAATTCTATCACATTTGTTCAATTTACGTCGCTCCTATTTCAGATAGCGTATTGGGCTAAGCGGCATCTCAAAGCGCATGAAATGGCGAGTAAAATGCACTATCAAACTTCTAGGATAAGGCAAACAGAGACCCGATTAGATCATTTTATATTACGGTTAATATAAGAATTCAGCGTAATTCTAACACATTTGTTCAACTTACGTCGCTCCTATTTCAGGTAGCGTACTGGGCTATGCGGCATCTCAAAGCGCATGAAATGGCGAGTAAAATGCACTATGAAACTTCTAGGATAAGGCAAACAGAGACCCGATTAGATCATTTTATATTACGGTTAATATAAGAATTCAGCGTAATTCTATCACATTTGTTCAATTTACGTCGCTGCTATTCCAGATAGCTTATTGTGCTTAGCGGCATCTCAAAGCGCATGAAATGACGAGTGAAATGCACTATTAAACTTCTAGGATAAGGCAAACAGAGACCCGATTAGATCATTTTATATTTTGGTTAATATAAGAATTCAGCGAAATTCTATCACATTTGTTCAATTTACGTCGCTCATATTTCAGATAGCGAACTGGGCTATGCGGCATCTTAAAGCGCGCGGAATGGCGAGTAAAATGCACTATTAAACTTCTATGCTAGGGCAATCAGAGAGCCGATTAGATCATTTCATATTTTGGTTAATATAAGAATTCAGTGAAATTCTATCACATTTGTTTAATTTACGTCGCTCCTATTTCAGATAGCGTATTGGGCAAAGCGGCATCTCAAAGCGTATGAAATGGCGAGTAAAATGCACTATTAAACTTCTCGGGTAGGGCAATCAGTGACCCGATTAGATCATTTTATATTATAGTTAATTTAAGAATTCGGCGAAATTCTATCACATTTGTTCAATGTACGTCGCTCCTATTTCGGATAGCGTACTGGGCTAGGCGGCACCCTAAAGCGCGTGGAGTGGCGAGTAAAATGCACTATTAATCTTCTATGATAGAGCAATCAGAGACCCGATTAGATCATTTTATATTTTGGTTAATATAAGAATTCAGCGAAATTCTATCACAATTGTTCTATTTACGTCGCTCGTATTTCAGATAGCTTATTGTGCTTAGCGGCATCTCAAAGCGCATGAAATGACGAGTGAAATGCACTATTAAACTTCTAGGGTAGGGCAAACAGAGACCCGATTAGATCATTTTATGTTATGGTTAATTTAAGAATTCAGCAAAATTCTATCACATTTGTTCAATTTACGTAGCTCCTATTTCAGATAGCGTATTGTGCTAAGCGGCATCTCAAAGCGCATGAAATGGCGAGTAAAATGCACTAGTAGATTTCTATGGTAGGGCGTACAGAGACCCGATTAGATCATTTTATATTATGGTTAATTTAAGCATTCAGCAAAATTCTATCACATTTGTTCAATTTACGTCGCTCCTATTTCAGATAGCGTATTGGGCTAAGCGGCATCTCAAAGCGCATGAAATGGCGAGTAAAATGCACTATCAAGCTTCTAGGATAAGGCAAACAGAGACCCGATTAGATCATTTTATATTACGGTTAATATAAGAATTCAGCGTAATTCTATCACATTTGTTCAACTTACGTCGCTCCTATTTCAGGTAGCGTACTGGGCTAGGCGGCATCTTAAAGCGCGTGGAATGGCGAGTAAAATGCACTATTAAACTTCTAGGATAAGGCAAACAGAGACCTGATTAGATCATTTTATATTACGGTTAATATAAGAATTCGGCGTAATTCTATCACATTTGTTCAATTTACGTCGCTGCTATTCCAGATAGCTTATTGTGCTTAGCGGCATCTCAAAGCGCATGAAATGACGAGTGAAATGCACTATTAAACTTCTAGGATAAGGCAAACAGAGACCCGATTAGATCATTTTATATTTTGGTTAATATAAGAATTCAGCGAAATTCTATCACATTTGTTCAATTTACGTCGCTCATATTTCAGATAGCGAACTGGGCTATGCGGCATCTTAAAGCGCGCGGAATGGCGAGTAAAATGCACTATTAAACTTCTATGCTAGGGCAATCAGAGACCCGATTAGATCATTTCATATGTTGGTTAATATAAGAATTCAGTGAAATTCTATCACATTTGTTTAATTTACGTCGCTCCTATTTCAGATAGCGTATTGGGCAAAGCGGCATCTCAAAGCGTATGAAATGGCGAATAAAATGCACTATTAAAGTTCTAGGGTAGGGCAAACAGAGACCCGATTAGATCATTTTATATTACGGTTAATATAAGAATTCAGCGTAATTCTATCACATTTGTTTAACTTACGTCGCTCCTAATTTAGATAGCGTACTGGGCTAGGCGGCATCTTAAAGCGCGTGGAATGGCGAGTAAGATGCACTGCTAAACTTCTATGATAGGGCAATTAGAGACCCGATTGGATCATTTTATATTTTGTTTAATATAAGATTTCAGGGAAATTCTATCACATTTGATTAATTTACGTCGCTCCTATTTCAGATAGCGTATTGGGCGAAGCGGCATCTCAAAGCGCATGAAATGGCGACTAAAATGCACTATTAAACTTCTAGGGTAGGGCAAGCAGAGACCCGATTAGATCATTTTATATTATGGTTAATTTAAGAATTCAGCAAAATTCTATCACATTCGTTCAATTTAGGTCGCTCCTATTTCAGATAGCGTACTGGGCTAGGCGGCATCTTAAAGCGCGTGGAATGCCGAGTAAAATCCACTATTAAACTTCTAGGCTAGGGCGAACAGAGACCAGATTAGATCATTTTACATTCTGGTTAATAAAATAATTCAGCGAAATTCTATCACCTTTGTTCAACTTTCGTCGCTCCTATTTCAGATAGCGTATTGGGCTAAGCGGCATCTCAAAGCGCATGAAATGGCGAGTAAAATGCTCTATTAAACTTCTAGGGTAGGGCAAACAGTGACCCGAGTAGATCATTTTATATTTTGTTTAATATAAGATTTCAGGGAAATTCTATCACATTTGTTCAATTTACGTCGCTCCTATTTCAGATAGAGTATTGGGCTAAGAGGCATCTGAAGGCGCATGAAATGGCGAGTAAAATGCACTATTAAACTTCTAGGGTTGGGCAAACAGAGACCCGATTAGATCATTTTATATTATGGTTAATTTAAGAATTGAGCGAAATTCTATCACATTTGTTCAACTTACGTCGCTCCTATTTCAGATAGCGTACTGGGAGAGGCGGCATCTTAAAGCGCGTGGAATGCCGAGTAAAATCCACTATTAAACTTCTAGGCTAGGGCGAACAGAGACCAGATTAGATCATTTTACATTCTGGTTAATAAAATAATTCAGCGAAATTCTATCACATTTGTTCAACTTTCGTCGCTCATATTTCAGATAGCGTATTGGGATAAGCGGCATCTCAAAGCGCATGAAATTGCGAGTAAAATGCACTATTAAACTTCTCGGGTAGGGCAATCAGTGACCCGATTAGATCATTTTATATTATAGTTAATTTAAGAATTCGGCGAAATTCTATCACATTTGTTCAATTTACGTCGCTCCTATTTCAGATAGCGCATTGGGCAAAGCGGCATCTCAAAGCGCATGAAATGGCGAGTAAAATGCACTATTAAACTTCTAGGGTACGGCAAACAGAGACCCGATTAGATCATTTTATATTATGGTTAATTTAAGAATTCAGCAAAATTCTATCACATTTGTTCAATGTACGTCGCTCCTATTTCGGATAGCGTACAGGGCTAGGCGGCACCCTAAAGCGCGTGGAGTGGCGAGTAAAATGCACTATTAATCTTCTATGATAGAGCAATCAGAGACCCGATTAGATCATTTTATATTTTGGTTAATATAAGAATTCAGCGAAATTCTATCACAATTGTTCTATTTACGTCGCTCGTATTTCAGATAGCTTATTGTGCTTAGCGGCATCTCAAAGCGCATGATATGACGAGTGAAATGCACTATTAAACTTCTAGGGTAGGGCAAACAGAGACCCGATTAGATCATTTTATGTTATGGTTAATTTAAGAATTCAGCAAAATTCTATCACATTTGTTCAATTTACGTAGCTCCTATTTCAGATAGCGTATTGGGATAAGCGGCATCTCAAAGCGCATGAAATGGCGAGTAAAATGCACAATTAAACTACTAGGGTAGGGCAAACAGAGACCCGATTAGATCATTTTATATTGTGGTTAATTTAAGCATTCAGCAAAATTCTATCACATTTGTTCAATTTACGTCGCTCCTATTTCAGATAGCGTATTGGGCTAAGCGGCATCTCAAAGCGCATGAAATGGCGAGTAAAATGCACTATCAAACTTCTAGGATAAGGCAAACAGAGACCCGATTAGATCCTTTTATATTACGGTTAATATAAGAATTCAGCGTAATTCTATCACATTTGTTCAACTTACGTCGCTCCTATTTCAGGTAGCGTACTGGGCTAGGCGGCATCTTAAAGCGCGTGGAATGGCGAGTAAAATGCACTATTAAACTTCTAGGATAAGGCAAACAGAGACCTGATTAGATCATTTTATATTACGGTTAATATAAGAATTCGGAGTAATTCTATCACATTTGTTCAATTTACGTCGCTGCTATTCCAGATAGCTTATTGTGCTTAGCGGCATCTCAAAGCGCATGAAATGACGAGTGAAATGCACTATTAAACTTCTGGGATAAGGCAAACAGAGACCCGATTAGATCATTTTATATTTTGGTTAATATAAGAATTCAGCGAAATTCTATCACATTTGTTCAATTTACGTCGCTCATATTTCAGATAGCGAACTGGGCTATGCGACACCTCAAAGCGCATGAAATGGCGAGTAAAATGCACTATCAAACTTCTAGGATAAGGCAAACAGAGACCCGATTAGATCATTTTATATTACGGTTAATATAAGAATTCAGCGTAATTCTATCACATTTGTTCAATTTACGTCGCTCCTATTTCAGATAGCGTACTGGGCTAGGCGGCATCTTGAAGCGCGTGGAATGGGGAGTAAAGTGCACTACTAAACTTCTATGATAGGGCAATCAGAGACCCGATTAGATCATTTTATATTTTGTTTAATATCAGATTTCAGGGAATTTGTATCACATTTGTTCAATTTACGTCGCTCCTAATTCAGATAGCGTATTCGGCTAAGCGGCATCTCAATGCGCATGAAATGGCGAATAAAATGCACTCGTAAACTTCTAGGCTAGGGCAAACAGAGACCCGATTAGATCATTTTATATTACGGTTAATTTAAGAATTCAGCAAAATTCTATCACATTTGTTCAATTTACGTCGCTCCTACTTCAGATAGCGTACTGGGCTCGGCGGCATCATAAAACGCGTGAAATGGCGAGTGAAATGCACTATTAGACTTCTATGGTAGGGCGAACAGAGACCCGGTTACATCATTTTATATTATGGTTAATTTAAGAATTCAGCAAAATTCTATCACACTTGTTCAATTTACGTCGCTCGTTTTTCAGATAGCGTGCTGGGCTAGGCGGCATCTTAAAGCGCGTGGAATGGCGAGTAAAATGCACTATTAAACTTCTATGATAGGGCAATCAGAGACCAGATTAGATCATTTTATATTTTGGTTAATATAAGAATTCATCGAAATTCTATCACATTCGTTCAATTTACGTCGCTCCTATTTCAGATAGCTTATTGGACTAAGCGGCATCTCAAAGCGCATGAAATGACGAGTGAAATGCACTATTAAACTTCTAGGATAGGGCGAACGGAGACCCGATTAGATCATTTTACATTAATGTTAATATAAGGATTCAGCGAAATTCTATCACATTTGTTCAATTTACGTCGCTCCTATTTCAGATAGCGTACTGGGCTAGGCGGCATCTTAAAGCGCGTGGAATGGCGAGTAAAATGCACTACTAAACTTCTATGATAGGGCAATCAGAGACCCGATTAGATCATTTAATATAAGAATTCAGCGTAATTCTATCACATTTGTTCAATTTACGTCGCTCCTATTTCAGATAGCGTACTAGGCTAGCCGGCATCTTAAAGCGCGTGGAATGGCGAGTAGAATGCACTACTAAACTTCTATGATAGGGCAATCAGAGACCCGATTAGATCATTTTATATTTTGTTTAATATAAGATTTCAGGGAAATTCTATCACATTTGTTCAATTTACGTCGCTCCTATTTCAGATAGCGTATTGGGCTAAGCGGCATCTCAAAGCGCATGAAATGGCTAGTAAAATGCAATACTAAACTTCTAGGATAAGGCAAACAGAGACCCGATTAGATCATTTTATATTACGGTTAATATAAGAATTCAGCGTAATTCTATCACATTTGTTCAATTTACGTCGCTCCTATTTCAGATAGCGTACTGGGCTAGGCGGCATCTTGAAGCGCGTGGAATGGCGAGTAAAGTGCACTACTAAACTTCTATGGTAGGGCGAACAGAGACCCGATTAGATCATTTTATATTATGGTTAATTTAAGAATTCAGCAAAATTCGACCACTCTTGTTCAATTTACGTCGCTCGTATTTCAGATAGCGTACTGGGCTAGGCGGCATCTTAAAGCGCGTGGAATGGCGAGTAAAATGCACTATTAAACTTCTAGGCTAGGGCGAACAGAGACCAGATTAGATCATTTTACATTCTGGTTAATAAAATAATTCAGCGAAATTCTATCACCTTTGTTCAACTTTCGTCGCTCCTATTTCAGATAGCGTATTGGGCTAAGCGGCATCTCAAAGCGCATGAAATGGCGAGGAAAATGCACTATTAAACGTCTAGGGTAGGGCAAACAGAGACCCGATTAGATCATTTTATGTTATGGTTAATTTAAGAATTCAGCAAAATTCTATCACATTTGTTCAATTTACGTAGCTCCTATTTCAGATAGCGTATTGTGCTAAGCGGCATCTCAAAGCGCATGAAATGGCGAGTAAAATGCACTAGTAGATTTCTATGGTAGGGCGTACAGAGACCCGATTAGATCATTTTATATTATGGTTAATTTAAGAATTCAGCAAAATTCTATCACATTTGTTCAATTTACGTCGCTCCTATTTCAGATAGCGTATTGGGCTAAGCGGCATCTCAAAGCGCATGAAATGGCGAGTAAAATGCACTATCAAGCTTCTAGGATAAGGCAAACAGAGACCCGATTAGATCATTTTATATTACGGTTAATATAAGAATTCAGCGTAATTCTATCACATTTGTTCAACTTACGTCGCTCCTATTTCAGGTAGCGTACTGGGCTAGGCGGCATCTTAAAGCGCGTGGAATGGCGAGTAAAATGCACTATTAAACTTCTAGGATAAGGCAAACAGAGACCTGATTAGATCATTTTATATTACGGTTAATATAAGAATTCGGCGTAATTCTATCACATTTGTTCAATTTACGTCGCTGCTATTCCAGATAGCTTATTGTGCTTAGCGGCATCTCAAAGCGCATGAAATGACGAGTGAAATGCACTATTAAACTTCTAGGATAAGGCAAACAGAGACCCGATTAGATCATTTTATATTTTGGTTAATATAAGAATTCAGCGAAATTCTATCACATTTGTTCAATTTACGTCGCTCATATTTCAGATAGCGAACTGGGCTATGCGGCATCTTAAAGCGCGCGGAATGGCGGGTAAAATGCACTATTAAACTTCTATGCTAGGGCAATCAGAGACCCGATTAGATCATTTCATATGTTGGTTAATATAAGAATTCAGTGAAATTCTATCACATTTGTTTAATTTACGTCGCTCCTATTTCAGATAGCGTATTGGGCAAAGCGGCATCTCAAAGCGTATGAAATGGCGAATAAAATGCACTATTAAAGTTCTAGGGTAGGGCAAACAGAGACCCGATTAGATCATTTTATATTACGGTTAATATAAGAATTCAGCGTAATTCTATCACATTTGTTTAACTTACGTCGCTCCTAATTTAGATAGCGTACTGGGCTAGGCGGCATCTTAAAGCGCGTGGAATGGCGAGTAAGATGCACTGCTAAACTTCTATGATAGGGCAATTAGAGACCCGATTGGATCATTTTATATTTTGTTTAATATAAGATTTCAGGGAAATTCTATCACATTTGATTAATTTACGTCGCTCCTATTTCAGATAGCGTATTGGGCGAAGCGGCATCTCAAAGCGCATGAAATGGCGACTAAAATGCACTATTAAACTTCTAGGGTAGGGCAAGCAGAGACCCGATTAGATCATTTTATATTATGGTTAATTTAAGAATTCAGCAAAATTCTATCACATTCGTTCAATTTAGGTCGCTCCTATTTCAGATAGCGTACTGGGCTAGGCGGCATCTTAAAGCGCGTGGAATGCCGAGTAAAATCCACTATTAAACTTCTAGGCTAGGGCGAACAGAGACCAGATTAGATCATTTTACATTCTGGTTAATAAAATAATTCAGCGAAATTCTATCACCTTTGTTCAACTTTCGTCGCTCCTATTTCAGATAGCGTATTGGGCTAAGCGGCATCTCAAAGCGCATGAAATGGCGAGTAAAATGCTCTATTAAACTTCTAGGGTAGGGCAAACAGTGACCCGAGTAGATCATTTTATATTTTGTTTAATATAAGATTTCAGGGAAATTCTATCACATTTGTTCAATTTACGTCGCTCCTATTTCAGATAGAGTATTGGGCTAAGAGGCATCTGAAGGCGCATGAAATGGCGAGTAAAATGCACTATTAAACTTCTAGGGTTGGGCAAACAGAGACCCGATTAGATCATTTTATATTATGGTTAATTTAAGAATTGAGCGAAATTCTATCACATTTGTTCAACTTACGTCGCTCCTATTTCAGATAGCGTACTGGGAGAGGCGGCATCTTAAAGCGCGTGGAATGCCGAGTAAAATCCACTATTAAACTTCTAGGCAAGGGCGAACAGAGACCAGATTAGATCATTTTACATTCTGGTTAATAAAATAATTCAGCGAAATTCTATCACATTTGTTCAACTTTCGTCGCTCATATTTCAGATAGCGTATTGGGATAAGCGGCATCTCAAAGCGCATGAAATTGCGAGTAAAATGCACTATTAAACTTCTCGGGTAGGGCAATCAGTGACCCGATTAGATCATTTTATATTATAGTTAATTTAAGAATTCGGCGAAATTCTATCACATTTGTTCAATTTACGTCGCTCCTATTTCAGATAGCGCATTGGGCAAAGCGGCATCTCAAAGCGCATGAAATGGCGAGTAAAATGCACTATTAAACTTCTAGGGTACGGCAAACAGAGACCCGATTAGATCATTTTATATTATGGTTAATTTAAGAATTCAGCAAAATTCTATCACATTTGTTCAATGTACGTCGCTCCTATTTCGGATAGCGTACAGGGCTAGGCGGCACCCTAAAGCGCGTGGAGTGGCGAGTAAAATGCACTATTAATCTTCTATGATAGAGCAATCAGAGACCCGATTAGATCATTTTATATTTTGGTTAATATAAGAATTCAGCGAAATTCTATCACAATTGTTCTATTTACGTCGCTCGTATTTCAGATAGCTTATTGTGCTTAGCGGCATCTCAAAGCGCATGATATGACGAGTGAAATGCACTATTAAACTTCTAGGGTAGGGCAAACAGAGACCCGATTAGATCATTTTATGTTATGGTTAATTTAAGAATTCAGCAAAATTCTATCACATTTGTTCAATTTACGTAGCTCCTATTTCAGATAGCGTATTGGGATAAGCGGCATCTCAAAGCGCATGAAATGGCGAGTAAAATGCACAATTAAACTACTAGGGTAGGGCAAACAGAGACCCGATTAGATCATTTTATATTGTGGTTAATTTAAGCATTCAGCAAAATTCTATCACATTTGTTCAATTTACGTCGCTCCTATTTCAGATAGCGTATTGGGCTAAGCGGCATCTCAAAGCGCATGAAATGGCGAGTAAAATGCACTATCAAACTTCTAGGATAAGGCAAACAGAGACCCGATTAGATCCTTTTATATTACGGTTAATATAAGAATTCAGCGTAATTCTATCACATTTGTTCAACTTACGTCGCTCCTATTTCAGGTAGCGTACTGGGCTAGGCGGCATCTTAAAGCGCGTGGAATGGCGAGTAAAATGCACTATTAAACTTCTAGGATAAGGCAAACAGAGACCTGATTAGATCATTTTATATTACGGTTAATATAAGAATTCGGAGTAATTCTATCACATTTGTTCAATTTACGTCGCTGCTATTCCAGATAGCTTATTGTGCTTAGCGGCATCTCAAAGCGCATGAAATGACGAGTGAAATGCACTATTAAACTTCTGGGATAAGGCAAACAGAGACCCGATTAGATCATTTTATATTTTGGTTAATATAAGAATTCAGCGAAATTCTATCACATTTGTTCAATTTACGTCGCTCATATTTCAGATAGCGAACTGGGCTATGCGACACCTCAAAGCGCATGAAATGGCGAGTAAAATGCACTATCAAACTTCTAGGATAAGGCAAACAGAGACCCGATTAGATCATTTTATATTACGGTTAATATAAGAATTCAGCGTAATTCTATCACATTTGTTCAATTTACGTCGCTCCTATTTCAGATAGCGTACTGGGCTAGGCGGCATCTTGAAGCGCGTGGAATGGGGAGTAAAGTGCACTACTAAACTTCTATGATAGGGCAATCAGAGACCCGATTAGATCATTTTATATTTTGTTTAATATCAGATTTCAGGGAATTTGTATCACATTTGTTCAATTTACGTCGCTCCTAATTCAGATAGCGTATTCGGCTAAGCGGCATCTCAATGCGCATGAAATGGCGAATAAAATGCACTCGTAAACTTCTAGGCTAGGGCAAACAGAGACCCGATTAGATCATTTTATATTACGGTTAATTTAAGAATTCAGCAAAATTCTATCACATTTGTTCAATTTACGTCGCTCCTACTTCAGATAGCGTACTGGGCTCGGCGGCATCATAAAACGCGTGAAATGGCGAGTGAAATGCACTATTAGACTTCTATGGTAGGGCGAACAGAGACCCGGTTACATCATTTTATATTATGGTTAATTTAAGAATTCAGCAAAATTCTATCACACTTGTTCAATTTACGTCGCTCGTTTTTCAGATAGCGTGCTGGGCTAGGCGGCATCTTAAAGCGCGTGGAATGGCGAGTAAAATGCACTATTAAACTTCTATGATAGGGCAATCAGAGACCAGATTAGATCATTTTATATTTTGGTTAATATAAGAATTCATCGAAATTCTATCACATTCGTTCAATTTACGTCGCTCCTATTTCAGATAGCTTATTGGACTAAGCGGCATCTCAAAGCGCATGAAATGACGAGTGAAATGCACTATTAAACTTCTAGGATAGGGCGAACGGAGATCCGATTAGATCATTTTACATTAATGTTAATATAAGGCTTCAGGGAAATTCTATCACATTTGTTCAATTTACGTCGCTCCTATTTCCGATAGCGTACTGGGCTAGGCGGCATCTTAAAGCGCGTGGAATGGCGAGTAAAATGCACTACTAAACTTCTATGATAGGGCAATCAGAGACCCGATTAGATCATTTAATATAAGAATTCAGCGTAATTCTATCACATTTGTTCAATTTACGTCGCTCCTATTTCAGATAGCGTACTGGGCTAGCCGGCATCTTAAAGCGCGTGGAATGGCGAGTAGAATGCACTACTAAACTTCTATGATAGGGCAAACAGAGACCCGATTAGATCATTTTATATTTTGTTTAATATAAGATTTCAGGGAAATTCTATCACATTTGTTCAATTTACGTCGCTCCTATTTCAGATAGCGTATTGGGCTAAGCGGCATCTCAAAGCGCATGAAATGGCTAGTAAAATGCAATACTAAACTTCTAGGATAAGGCAAACAGAGACCCGATTAGATCATTTTATATTACGGTTAATATAAGAATTCAGCGTAATTCTATCACATTTGTTCAATTTACGTCGCTCCTATTTCAGATAGCGTACTGGGCTAGGCGGCATCTTGAAGCGCGTGGAATGGCGAGTAAAGTGCACTACTAAACTTCTATGGTAGGGCGAACAGAGACCCGATTAGATCATTTTATATTATGGTTAATTTAAGAATTCAGCAAAATTCGACCACTCTTGTTCAATTTACGTCGCTCGTATTTCAGATAGCGTACTGGGCTAGGCGGCATCTTAAAGCGCGTGGAATGGCGAGTAAAATGCACTATTAAACTTCTAGGCTAGGGCGAACAGAGACCAGATTAGATCATTTTACATTCTGGTTAATAAAATAATTCAGCGAAATTCTATCACCTTTGTTCAACTTTCGTCGCTCCTATTTCAGATAGCGTATTGGGCTAAGCGGCATCTCAAAGCGCATGAAATGGCGAGGAAAATGCACTATTAAACGTCTAGGGTAGGGCAAACAGAGACCCGATTAGATCATTTTATGTTATGGTTAATTTAAGAATTCAGCAAAATTCTATCACATTTGTTCAATTTACGTAGCTCCTATTTCAGATAGCGTATTGGGCTAAGCGGCATCTCAAAGCGCATGAAATGGCGAGCAAAATCCGCTATTAAACTTCTAGGGTGTGGCAAACAGAGACCCGATTAGATCATTTTATATTATGGTTAATTTAAGAATTCAGCAAAATTCTATCACATTTGTTCAATTTACGTCGCTCCTATTTCAGATAGCGTATTGGGCTAAGCGGCATCTCAAAGCGCATGAAATGGCGAGTAAAATGCACTATTAAACTTCTATGCTAGGGCAATCAGAGACCCGATTAGATCATTTTATATTTTGGTTAATATAAGAATTCAGTGAAATTCTATCACATTTGTTCAATTTACGTCGCTCCTATTTCAGATAGCGTATTGGGCAAAGCGGCATCTCAAAGCGTATGAAATGGCGAATAAAATGCACTATTAAACTTCTAGGGTAGGGCAAACAGAGATCCGATTAGATGATTTTATATTATGGTTAATTTAAGAATTCAGCCAAATTCTATCACATTTTTTCAATTTACGTCGCTCCTATTTCAGATAGCGTATTGGGCTAAGCGCCATCTCAAAGCGCATGAAATGGCGAGTAAAATGCACTATTAAACTTCTAGGGTAGGGCAAACAGAGACCCGATTAGATCATTTTATATTATGGTTAATTTAAGAATTCAGCCAAATTCTATCACATTTGTTCAATTTACGTCGCTCCTATTTCAGATAGCGTACTGGGCTAGGCGGAATCTTAAAGCGCGTGGATTGGCGAGTAAAATGCTCTATTAAACTTCTATGATAGGGCAATCAGAGACCCGATTAGATCATTTTACATTAAGGTTAATATAAGTATTGAGGGAAATTCTATCACATTTGTTCAATTTACGTCGCCCCTATTTCAGATAGCGTATTGGGCTAAGCGGCATCTCAAAGCGCATGAAATGACGAGTGAAATGCACTAGTAATCTTCTAGGGTAGGGCGAACAGAGACCCGATTAGATCATTTTATATTACGGTTAATTTAAGAATTCAGCCAAATTCTATCACATTTGTTCAATTTACGTCGCTCCTATTTCAGATAGCGTATTGGGCTAAGCGGCATCTCAAAGCGCATGAAATGGCGAGTAAAATTCACTGTTAAACTTCTAGGGTAGGGCAAACAGAGACCCGATTATATCATTTTATATTATGGTTAATTTAAGAATTCAGCGTAATTCTATCACATTTGTTCAACTTACGTCGCTCCTACTTTAGATAGCGTACTGGGCTCGGCGGCATCTTAAAGCGCAAGAAATGGCGAGTAAAATGCACTATTAAACTTCTAGGGTAGGGCAAACAGAGACCCGATAAGATGATTTTATATTATGGTTAATTTAAGAATTCAGCCAAATTCTATCACATTTGTTCAATTTACGTCGCTCCTATTTCAGATACCGTATTGGGCTAAGCGCCATCTCAAAGCGCATGAAATGGCGAGTAAAATGCACTATTAAACATCTAGGGTAGGGCAAACAGAGACCCGATTAGATCAATTTATATTATGGTTAATTTAAGAATTCTGCCAAATTCTATCACATTTGTTCAATTTACGTCGCTCCGATTTCAAATAGCGTACTGGGCTAGGCGGAATCATAAAGCGCGTGGATTGTCGAGTAAAATGGACTATTAAACTTCTATGATAGGGCAATCAGAGACCCGATTAGATCATTTTATATTTTGGTTAATATAAGAATTCAGGGAAATTCTATCACATTTGTTCAATTTACGTCGCTCCTATTTCAGATAGCGTATTGGGCTAAGCGGCATCTCAAAGCGCATGAAATGGCGAGTAAAATTCACTATTAAACTTCTAGGATAAGGCAAACAGGGACCCGATTAGATCATTTTATATTACGGTTAATATAAGAATTCAGCGTAATTCTATCACATTTGTTCAACTTACGTCGCTCCTATTTCAGATAGCGTACTGGGCTAGGCGGCATCTTAAAGCGCGTGGAATGGCGAGTAAAATGCACTACTAAACTTCTATGATAGGGCAATCAGAGTCCCGTTTAGATCATTTTATATTTTGTTTAATATAAGATTTCAGGGAAATTCTATCACATTTGTTCAATTTACGTCGCTCCTATTTCAGATAGCGTATTGGGCTAAGCGGCATCTCAAAGCGCATGAAATGGAGAATAAAATGCACTATTAAACTTCTAGGCTAGGGAGAACAGAGACCCGATTAGATCATTTTACATTATGGTTCATAAAATTCAGCGAAATTCTATCACAATTTTTCAACTTACGTCGCTCCTATTTCAGATAGCGTATTGGGCTAAGCGGCATCTCAAAGCGCATGAAATGGCGAGCAAAATCCGCTATTAAACTTCTAGGGTGTGGCAAACAGAGACCCGATTAGATCATTTTATATTATGGTTAATTTAAGAATTCAGCAAAATTCTATCACATTTGTTCAATTTACGTCGCTCCTATTTCAGATATCGTATTGGGCTAAGCGCCATCTCAAAGCGCATGAAATGGCGAGTAAAATGCACTATTAAACTTCTAGGGTAGGGCAAACAGAGACCCGATTAGATCATTTTATATTATGGTTAATTTAAGAATTCTGCCAAATTCTATCACATTTGTTCAATTTACGTCGCTCCTATTTCAGATAGCGTATTGGGCTAAGCGGCATCTCAAAGCGCATGAAATGGCGAGTAAAATGCACTGCTAAACTTGTAGGGTAGGGCAAACATAGACCCGATTAGATCATTTTATATTATGGTTAATTTAAGATGTCAGCAAAATTCTGTCACATTTGTTCAATTTACGTCGCTCCGATTTCAGATAGCATACTGGGCTAGGCGGCATCTTAAAGCGCGTGGAATGGCGATCAAAATGCACTATTAAACTTCTATGATAGGGCAATCAGAGACCCGACTAGATCATTTTATATTTTGGTTAATATAAGAATTCAGCGAAATTCTATCAGAATTGTTCAATTTACGTCGCTCCTACTTCAGATAGCGTACTGGACTCGGCGGCATCTTAAAGCGCAAGAAATGGCGAGTAAAATGCACTATTAAACTTCTAGGGTAGGGCAAACAGAGACCCGATAAGATGATTTTATATTATGGTTAATTTAAGAATTCAGCGAAACTCTATCATATTTGTTCAATTTACGTCGCTCCTATTTCAGATAGCGTATTGGGCTAAGCGGCATCTCAATGCGCATGAAATGGCGAGTAAAATTCACTATTAAACTTCTAGGATAAGGCAAACAGGGACCCGATTAGATTATTTTATATTACGGTTAATTTAAGAATTCAGCCATATTCTATCACATTTGTTCAATTTACGTCGCTCCTATTTCAGATAGCGTATTGGGCTAAGCGGAATCTTAAAGCGCGTGGATTGGCGAGTAAAATGCACTATTAAACTTCTATGATAGGGCAATCAGAGACCCGATTAGATCATTTTACATTAAGGTTAATATAAGTATTCAGGGAAATTCTATCACATTTGTTCAATTTACGTCGCTCGTATTTCAGATAGCGTATTAGGCTAAGCGGCATCTCAAAGCGCATGAAATGACGAGTAAAATGCACTATTAAAGTTCTAGGCTAGGGCGAACAGAGATCCGATTAGATCATTTTACATTATGGTTAATAAAAGAGTTCAGCGAAATTCTATCACATTTGTTCAACTTATATCGCTCCTATTTCAGATAGCGTATTAGGCTAAGCGGCATCTCAAAGCGCATGAAATGACGAGTAAAATGCACTATTAAAGTTCTAGGGTACGGCAAACAGAGACCCGATTAGATCATTTTATATTATGGTTAATTTAAGAATGCAGCGTAATTCTATCACATTTGTTCAACTTACGTCGCTCATATTTCAGATAGCGTACTGGGCTAGGCGGCATCTTAAAGCGCGTGGAATGGTGAGTAAAATGCACTACTAATCTTCTATGATAGGGCAATCAGAGACCCGATTAGATCATTTTATATTTTGTTTAATATAAGATTTCAGGGAAATTCTATCACATTTGTTCAATTTACATCGCTCCCATTTCAGATAGCGTATTGGGCTAAGCGGCATCTGAAGGCGCATGAAATGGCGAGTAAAATGGACTATTTAACTTCTTGGGTAGGGCAAACAGATACCCGATTAAGTCATTTTATATTATGGTTAATTTAAGATGTGAGCAAAATTTTATCACATTTGTTCAATTTACGTCGCTCCTATTTCAGATAGCGTACTGGGCTAGGCGGCGTCTTAAAGCGCGTGGAATGGCGAGTAGAACGCACTACTAAACTTCTATGATAGGGCAATCAGAGACCCGATTAGATCATTTTATATTTTGTTTAATATAAGATTTCAGGGAAATTCTATCACATTTGTTCAATTTACGTCGCTCCTATTTCAGATAGCGTATTGGGCTAAGCGGTATCTCAAGCCGCATGAAAGGGCGAGTGAAATGCACTATAAGACTTCTATGGTAGGGCGAACAGAGACCCGATTAGGTCATTTTACATTGATTGTAATATAAGAATTCAGGGAAATTCCATCACATTTGTTCAATTTACGTCGCTCCTATTTCAGATAGCGTATTGGGCTATGCGGCATCTCAAAGCGCGTGAAATGGCGAGTAAAATGCACTGTGAAACTTCTAGAGTAGGGCAAACAGAGACCCGATTAGATCATTTTAGATTACGGTTAATATAAGAATGCAGCGTAATTCTATCACATTTGTTCAAGTTACGTCGCTCCTAATTCTGATAGCGTACTGGGCTAGGCGGCATCTTAAAGCGCGTGGAATGGCGATCAAAATGCACTATTAAACTTCTATGATAGGGCAATCAGAGACCCGACTAGATCATTTTATATTTTGGTTAATATAAGAATTCAGCGAAACTCTATCATATTTGTTCAATTTACGTCGCTCCTATTTCAGATAGCGTATTGGGCAAAGCGGCATCTCAAAGCGTATGAAATGGCGAATAAAATGCACTATTAAAGTTCTAGGCTAGGGCGAACAGAGATCCGATTAGATCATTTTACAGTATGGTTAATTTAAGAATTCAGCGAAATTCTATCACATTTGTTCAATTTATGTCGCTCCTATTTCAGATAGCGTATTGGGATAAGCGGCATCTCGAAGCGCATGAAATGGCGAGTATAATGCACTATTAAACTTCTAGGGTAAGGCAAACAGAGGCCCGATTACATCATTTTATATTACGGTTAATATAAGAATGCAGCGTAATTCTATCACATTTGTTCAACTTACGTCGCTCATATTTCAGATAGCGTACTGGGCTAGGCGGCATCTTAAAGCGCGTGGAATGGTGAGTAAAATGCACTACTAATCTTCTATGATAGGGCAATCAGAGACCCGATTAGATCATTTTATATTTTGTTTAATATAAGATTTCAGGGAAATTCTATCACATTTGTTCAATTTACGTCGCTCCCATTTCAGATAGCGTATTGGGCGAAACGGCATCTCAAAGCGCATGAAATGGCGACTAAAATGCACTATTAAACTTCTAGGGTAGTGCAAGCAGGGACCCGATTAGATCATTTTATATTATGGTTAATTTAAGATTTCAGCAAAATTCTATCACATTTGTTCAATTTACGTCGCTCCTATTTCAGATAGCGTATTGGGCTATGCGGCATCTCAAAGCGCGTGAAATGGCGAGTAAAATGCACTGTTAAACTTCTATGATAGGGCAAACAGAGGCCCGATTACATCATTTTACATTAAGGTTAATATAAGAATTCAGGGAAATTCTATCACATTTGTTCAATTTACGTCGCTCCTATTCCAGATAGCGTATTGTGCTAAGCGGCATCTCAGAGCGCATGAAATGGCGAGTGAAATGCGCTATTAGACTTCTATGGTAGGGCGAACAGAGACACGATTAGATCATTTTACATTAAGGTTAATATAAGAATTCAGGGAAATTCTATCACATTTATTCAATTTACGTCGCTCCTATTCCAGATAGCGTATTGGGCTATGCGGCAGCTTAAAGCACATGCAATGGCGAGTATAATGCACTATCAAACTTCTATGATAGGGCAAACAGAGTCCCGATTACATCATTTTATATTACGGTTAATATAAGAATTCAGCGTAATTCTATCACATTTGTTCAACTTACGTAGCTCCTATTTCAGATACCGTACTGGGCTAGGCGGCATCATAAAGCGCGTGGAATGGCGAGTAAAATGCACTACTAAACTTCTATGATAGGGCAATCAGAGACCCGATTAGATCATTTTATATTGTGTTTAATATAAGATTTCAGGGAAATTCTGTCGCATTTGTTCAATTTACGTCGCTCCTATTTCAGATAGCGTATTCGGCTAAGCTGCATCTCAAAGCGCATGAAATGGCGAATACAATGCACTCTTAAACTTCTAGGCTAGGGCGAACAGAGACCCGATCAGATCATTTTACATTATGGTTAATAAAAGAATTCAGCGAAATTCTATCACATTTGTTCAACTTACGTCGCTCCTATTTCAGATAGCGTATTGGGCTAAGCGGCATCTCAAAGCGCATGAAATGGCGAGTAAAATGCACTATTAGATTTCTATGGTAGGGCGTACAGAGACCCGATTAGATCATTTTATATTATGGTTAATTTAAGAATTCAGCAAAATTCTATCACATTTGTTCAATTTACGTCGCTCCTATTTCAGATAGCGTATTGGGCTATGCGGCATCTCAAAGCGCATGAAATGGCGAGTAAAATGCACTGTTAAACTTCTATGATAGGGCAAACAGAGGCCCGATTACATCATTTTACATTAAGGTTAATATAAGAATTCAGGGAAATTCTATCACATTTGTTCAATTTACGTCGCTCCTATTCCAGATAGCGTATTGTGCTAAGCGGCATCTCAGAGCGCATGAAATGGCGAGTGAAATGCGCTATTAGACTTCTATGGTAGGGCGAACAGAGACACGATTAGATCATTTTACATTAAGGTTAATATAAGAATTCAGGGAAATTCTATCACATTTGTTCAATTTACGTCGCTCCTATGCCAGATAGCGTATTGGGCTATGCGGCAGCTTAAAGCACATGCAATGGCGAGTATAATGCACTATCAAACTTCTATGATAGGGCAAACAGAGTCCCGATTACATCATTTTATATTACGGTTAATATAAGAATTCAGCGTAATTCTATCACATTTGTTCAACTTACGTAGCTCCTATTTCAGATACCGTACTGGGCTAGGCGGCACCATAAAGCGCGTGGAATGGCGAGTAAAATGCACTACTAAACTTCTATGATAGGGCAATCAGAGACCCGATTAGATCATTTTATATTGTGTTTAATATAAGATTTCAGGGAAATTCTGTCGCATTTGTTCAATTTACGTCGCTCCTATTTCAGATAGCGTATTCGGCTAAGCGGCATCTCAAAGCGCATGAAATGGCGAATAAAATGCACTCTTAAACTTCTAGGCTAGGGCGAACAGAGACCCGATCAGATCATTTTACATTATGGTTAATAAAAGAATTCAGCGAAATTCTATCACATTTGTTCAACTTTCGTCGCTCCTATTTCAGATAGCGTATTGGGCTAAGCGGCATCTCAAAGCGCATGAAATGGCGAGTAAAATGAACTATTAGATTTCTATGGTAGGGCGTACAGAGACCCGATTAGATCATTTTATATTATGGTTAATTTAAGAATTCAGCAAAATTCTATCACATTTGTTCAATTTACGTCGCTCCTATTTCAGATACCGTACTGGGCTCGGCGGCATCTTAAAGCGCGTGGAATGGCGAGTGAAATGCACTATTAGACTTCTATGGTAGGGCGAACAGAGACCCGATTAGATCATTTTACATTAAGGTTAATATAAGAATTCAGGGAAATTCTATCACATTTGTTCAATTTACGTCGCTCCTATTCCAGATAGCGTATTGGGCTATGCGGCATCTCAAAGCACATGAAATGGCGAGTAAAATGCACTTCTAAACTTCTAGGGTAGGTCAAACAGAGACCCGATTAGATCATTTTACATGATGGTTAATTTAAGAATTCAGTGAAATTCTATCACTCTTGTTCAATTTACGTCGCTCCTATTTCAGATAGCGTATTGGGCTAAGCGGCATTTCAAAGCGCATGAAATGGCGAGTAAAATGCCCTATTAAACTTCTAGGATAAGGCAAACAGAGACCCGATTATATCATTTTATATTGTGGTTAATTTAAGAATTCAGCAAAATTCTATCACATTCGCTCAATTTAGGTCGCTCCTATTCCAGATAGCGTATTGGGCTATGCGGCAACTTAAAGCACATGAAATGGCGAGTATAATGCACTATCAAACTTCTATGATAGGGCAAACAGAGGCCCGATTACATCATTTTATATTACGGTTAATATAAGAATTCAGCGTAATTCTATCACATTTGTTCAACTTACGTAGCTCCTATTTCAGATACCGTACTGGGCTAGGCGGCATCATAAAGCGCGTGGAATGGCGAGTAAAATGCACTACTAAACTTCTATGATAGGGCAATCAGAGACCCGATTAGATCATTTTATATTGTGTTTAATATAAGATTTCAGGGAAATTCTATCGCATTTGTTCAATTTACGTCGCTCCTATTTCAGATAGCGTATTCGGCTAAGCGGCATCTCAAAGCGCATGAAATGGCGATTAAAATGCACTATTAAACTTCTAGGGTAGGGCAAGCAGAGACCCGATTAGATCATTTTATATTATGGTTAATTTAAGAATTCACCAAATTCTATCACATTCGTTCAATATAGGTCGCTCCTATTTCAGGTAGCGTACTGGGCTAGGCGGCATCTTAAAGCGCGTGGAATGCCGAGTAAAATCCACTATTAAACTTCTAGGCTAGGGCGAACAGAGACCAGATTAGATCATTTTACATTCTGGTTGATAAAATAATTCAGCGAAATTCTATCACCTTTGTTCAACTTTCGTCGCTCCTATTTCAGATAGCGTATTGGGCTAAGCGGCATCTCAAAGCGCATGAAATGGCGAGTAAAATGCACTATTAAACTTCTAGGGTAGGGCAATCAGAGACCCGATTAGATCATTTTATATTTTGGTTAATATAAGAATTCAGCGAAATTCTATCACATTTGTTCAATTTACGTCGCACGTATTTCAGATAGCGTATTGGGCTAAGCGGCATCTCAAAGCGCATGAAATGGCGAGTAAAATGCACTATTAGACTTCTAGGGTAGGGCAAACAGAGACCCGATTAGATCATTTTATATTATGGTTAATTTAAGAATTCAGCAAAATTCTGTCACATTTGTTCAATTTACGTCGCTCCTATTTCGGATAGCGTACTGGGCGAGGCGGCATCCTAAAGCGCGCGGAGTGGCGAGTAAAATGCACTATTAATCTTCTATGATAGGGCAATCAGAGACCCGATTAGATCATTTTATATTTTGGTTAATATAAGAATTCAGCGAAATTCTATCACATTTGTTCAATTTACGTCGCACGTATTTCAGATAGCGTATTGGTCTAAGCGGCATCTCAAAGCGCATGAAATGGCGAGGAAAATGCACTATTAAACGTCTAGGGTAGGGCAAAGAGAGACCCGATTAGATCATTTTATGTTATGGTTAATTTAAGAATTCAGCAAAATTCTATCACATTTGTTCAATTTACGTCGCTCCTATTTCAGATAGCGTACTGGGCTAGGCGGCAACTTAAAGCGCGTGGAATGGCGAGTAAAATGCACTATTAAACTTCTATGATAGGGCAATCAGTGACCCGAGTAGATCATTTTATATTTTGTTTAATATAAGATTTCAGGGAAATTCTATCACATTTGTTCAATTTAGGTCGCTCCTATTTCAGATAGCGTATTGGGCTAAGAGGCTTCTGAAGGCGCATGGAATGGCGAGTAAAATGCACTATTAAACGTCTAGGGTTGGGCAAACAGAGACCCGATTAGATCATTTTATATTATGGTTAATTTAAGATGTCAGCTATATTTTATCACATCTGTTCAATTTACGTCGCTCCTATTTCAGATAGCGTACTGGGCTAGGCGTCATCTTGAAGCGCGTGAAATGGCGAGTAAAGTGCACTACTAAACCTCTATGGTAGGGCGAACAGAGACCCGATTAGATCATTTTATATTATGGTTAATTTAAGAATTCAGCAAAATTCTATCACTCTTGTTCAATTTACGTCGCTCGTATTTCAGATAGCGTACTGGGCTAGGCGGCATCTTAAAGCGCGTGGAGTGGCGAGTAAAATGCACTATTAAACTTCTATGATAGGGCAATCAGAGACCCGAATAGATCATTTTATATTTTGGTTAATATAAGAATTCAGCGAAATTCTATCACATTTGTTCAATTTACGTCGCTCCTATTTCAGATAGCTTATTGGGCTAAGCGGCATCTCCAAGCGCATGAAATGGCAAGTAAAATGCACTATTAAACTTCTCGGGTAGGGCAATCAGTGGCCCGATTAGATCATTTTATATTATAGTTAATTTAAGAATTCAGCAAAATTCTATCACATTTGCTCAAGTTACGTCGCTCCTATTTCGGATAGCGTACTGGGCTAGGCGGCATCCTAAAGCGCGTGGAGTGGCGAGTAAAATGCACTATTAATCTTCTATGATAGGGCAATCAGAGACCCGATTAGATCATTTTATATTTTGTTTAATACAAGATTTCAGGGATATTCTATCACATTTGTTCAATTTACGTCGCTCCTATTTCAGATAGCGTATTGGGCTAAGCGGCAACTGAAAGCGCATGAAATGACGAGTGAAATGCACTATTAATCTTCTAGGGTAGGGCAATCAGGGACCCGATTAGATCATTTTATATTTTGGTTAATATAAGAATTTAGCGATATTCTATCACATTTGTTCAATTTACGTCGCTCCTATGTCAGATAGCGTATTGGGCTAAGCGGCATCTCAAAGCGCATGAAATGGCGAGTAAAATGCACTATTAAACTTCTAGGGTAGGGCAATCAGAGACCCGATTAGATCATTTTATATTTTGGTTAATATAAGAATTCAGCGAAATTCTATCACATTTGTTCAATTTACGTCGCTCCTATTTCAGATAGCTTATTGGGCTAAGCGGCATCACAAAGCGCATGAAATGACGAGTGAAATGCACTTTTAAACTTCTAGGGTAGGGCAAACAGAGACCCGATTAGATCATTTTATATTAGGGTTAATTATGAATTCAGCAAAATTTTATCACATTTGTTCAATTTACGTCGCTCCTATTTCAGATAGCGTACTGGGCTAGGCGGCATCTCAACGCGCGTGGAATGGCGAGTAAAATGCACTATTAAACTTCTATGATAGGGCAATCAGAGACCCGATTAGATCATTTTATATTACGGTTAATATAAGAATTCAGCGTAATTCTGTCACAGTTGTTCAACTTACGTAGCTCCTATTTCAGATAGCGTACTGGGCTAGGCGGCAACTTAAAGCGCGTGGAATGGCGAGTAAAATGCACTATTAAACTTCTATGATAGGGCAATCAGGGACCCGATTAGATCATTTTATATTTTGGTTAATATAAGAATTTAGCGATATTCTATCACATTTGTTCAATTTACGTCGCTCCTATGTCAGATAGCGTATTGGGCTAAGCGGCATCTCAAAGCGCATGAAATGGCGAGTAAAATGCACTATTAAAATTCTACGGTAGGGCAATCAGAGACCCGATTAGATCATTTTATATTATCGTTCATTTAAGAATTCAGCAAAATTCTATCACATTTGTTCAATTTACGTCGTTCCTATTTCAGATAGCGTACTGGGCTAGGCGGCATCTTAAAGCGCGTGGAATGGCGAGTAAAATGCACTATTAAACTTCTATGATAGGGCAATCAGAGACCCGATTAGATTATTTCATATTTTGGTTAATATAAGTATTCAGCGAAATTCTATCACATTTGTTCAATTTACGTCGCTCCTATTTCAGATAGGTTATTGGGCTAAGCGGCATCTCAAAGCGCATGAAATGACGAGTGAAATGCACTAGTCAACTTCTAGGGTACGGCGAACAAAGACCCGATTAGATCATTTTACATTAAGGTTAATATAAGAATTCAGCGAAATTCTATCACATTTGTTCAATTTACGTCGCTCCTATTTCAGATAGCGAATTGGGCTAAGCGGCATCTCAAAGCGCAAGAAATGGCGAGAAAAATGCACTTTTAAACTTCTATGATAGGGCAATCAGAGACCCGATTAGATCATTTTATATTTTGGTTAATAAAAGAATTGAGCGAAATTCTATCACATTTGTACAATTTACATCGCTCCTATTTCAGATAGCGTATTGGGCTAAGCGGCATCTCAAAGCGCATGAAATGTCGATTAAAATGCTCTATTAAACTTCTAGGGTAGGGCAATCAGAGACCCGATTAGATCATTTTATATTACGGTTAATATAAGAATTCAGCGTAATTCTTTCACATTTGTTCAACTTACGTCGCTCCTATATCAGATAGCGTACTGGGCTAGGCGGCATCTTAAAGCGCGTGGAAGGGCGAGTAAAATGCACTACTAAACTTCTATGATAGGGTAATCAGAGACCCGATTAGATCATTTTACATTAATGTTAATATAAGAATTCAGGGAAATTCTATCACATTTGTTCAATTTACGTCGCTCCTATTTCAGATAGCGTATTGGGCTAAGCGCCATCTCAAAGCGCATGAAATGGCGAGAGAAATGCACTATTAAACTTCCAGGGTAGGGCAAACAGAGACACGATTAGATCATTTTATATTATGGTTAATTTAAGAATTCAGCCAAATTCTATCACATTTGTTCAATTTACGTCGCTCCAATTTCAGATAGCGTATTGGGCTAAGCGGCATCTCAAAGCACATGAAATGCCGAGTAAAATGCACTATTAAACTTCTAGGGTAAGGCAAACAGAGACCCGATTAGATCATTTTATATTACGGTTAATATAAGAATACAGCGTAATTCTATCACATTTGTTCAATTTACGTCGCTCCTATTTCAGATAGCGTACTGGGCTAAGCGGCATCTTAAAGCGCGTGGAATGGCGAGTAAAATGCACTATTATACTTCTATGATAGGGCAATCAGAGACCCGATTAGATCATTTTATATTTTGGTTAATATAAGAATTCAGCGAAATTCTATCACATTTGTTCAATTTACGTCGCTCCTATTTCAGATAGCGTATTGGGCTAAGCGCCATCTCAAAGCGCATGAAATGGCGAGAGAAATGCACTATTAAACTTCCAGGGTAGGGCAAACAGAGACACGACTAGATCATTTTATATTATGGTTAATTTAAGAATTCAGCGAAATTCTATCACATTTGTTCAATTTACGTCGCTCCAATTTCAGATAGCGTATTGGGCTAAGCGGCATCTCAAAGCACATGAAATGCCGAGTAAAATGCACTATTAAACTTCTAGGGTAAGGCAAACAGAGACCCGATTAGATCATTTTATATTACGGTTAATATAAGAATACAGCGTAATTCTATCACATTTGTTCAATTTACGTCGCTCCTATTTCAGACAGCGTACTGGGCTAAGCGGCATCTTAAAGCGCGTGGAATGGCGAGTAAAATGCACTATTAAACTTCTATGATAGGGCAATCAGAGACCCGATTAGATCATTTTATATTTTGGTTAATATAAGAATTCAGCGAAATTCTATCACATTTGTTCAATTTACGTCGCTCCTATTTCAGATAGCGTATTGGGCTAAGCGGCAGCTCAAAGCGCATGAAATGACGAATAAAATGCACTATTAAGCTTCTACGCTAGGGCGATCAGAGACCCGATTAGATCATTTTACATGATGGTTAATAAAAGAATTCAGCGAAATTCTATCACATTTGTTCAATTTACGTCGCTCCTATTTCAGATAGCGTATTGGGCTAAGCGGCATCTCAAAGCGCATGAAATGGCGAGTAAAATGCACTTTTAAACTTCTAGGGTAGGGCAAACAGAGACCCGACTAGATCATTTCATATTATGGTTAATTTAAGAATTCAAAAAAATTCTATCACATTCGTTCAATTTACGTGGCTCCTATTTCAGATAGCTTATTGGGCTCAGCGGCATCTCAAAGCGCATCAAATGACGAGTGAAATGCACTGTTAATCTTCTAGGGTAGGGCGAACAGAGACCCGACTAGATCATTTTACATTAAGGTTAATATAAGAATTCAGCGAGATTCTCTCACATTTGTTCAATTTACGTCGCTGATATTTCAGATAGCGTATTGGGCTAAGCGGCATCTCAAAGCGCAAGAAATGGCGAGTAAAATGAACTATTAAACTTCTAGGATAAGGCAAACAGAGACCCGATTAGATCATTTTATATTACGGTTAATACAAGAATTCAGCGTAATTCTGTCACATTTGTTCACGTTACGTAGCTCCTTTTTCAGATAGCGTACTGGGCTAGGCGGCAACTTAAAGCGCGTGGAATGGCGAGTAAAATGCACTATTAAACTTCTATGATAGGGCAATCAGAGACCCGATTAGATCATTTTATATTTTGTTCAATATAAGATTTCAGGGAAATTCTATCACATTTGTTCAATTTACGTCGCTCCTATTTCAGATAGCGTATTGGGCTAAGCGGCATTCCAAAGCGCAAGAAATGGCGAGTAAAATGCACTAATAAACTTCTAGGGTAGGGCAAACAGAGACCCGATTAGATCATTTTACATTAAGGTTAATATAAGAATGAAGGGAAATTCTATCACATTTGTTCAACATACGTCGCTCCTATTTCAGATAGCGTACTGGGCTAGGCGGCATCATAAAGCGCGTGGAATGGCGAGTAAAATGCACTATTAACCTTCTATGATAGGGCAATCAGAGACCCGATTAGATCATTTTGTATTTTGGTTAATATAAGAATTCAGGGAAATTCTATCACATTTGTTCAATTTACGTCGCTCCTATTCCAGATAGCGTATTGGGCTATGCGGCATCTCAAGGCACATGAAATGGCGAGTAAAATGCACTTTTAAACTTCTAGGGTAGGTCAAACAGAGACCCGATTAGATCATTTTATATTATGGTTAATTTAAGAATTCAGTGAAATTCTATCACTCTTGTTCAATTTACGGCGCTCCTATTTCAGATAGCGTATTGGGCTAAGCGGCATCTCAAAGCGCATCGATTGACGAGTGAAATGCACTATTAAACTTCTAGGGTAGGGCGAACAGAGACCCGAACAGATCATTTTATATTACGGTTAATATAAGAATTCAGCGTAATTCTATCACATTTGTTCAACTTACGTCGCTCCTATTTCAGATAGCGTACTGGGCTAGGCGGCATCATAAAGCGCGTGGAATGGCGAGTAAAATGCAGTATTAAACTTCTAGGGAAGGGCAAACAGAGACCCCATTAGATCATTTTATATTATGGTTAATTTAAGAATTCAGCGAAAATCTATCACATTTGTTCAATTTACGTCGCTCCTATTTCAGATAGCGTATTGGGCTAAGCGGCATCTCAAAGCGCATGAAATGGCGAGTAAAATGCACTGTTAAACATGTAGGGTAGGTCAAACAGAGACCCGATTAGATCATTTCATATTATGGTTAATTTAAGAATTCAGCAAAATTCTATCACATTTGTTCAATTTATGTCGTTCCTATTTCAGATGGCATACTGGGCTAGGCGGCATCTTAAAGCGCGCGGAATGTCGAGTAAAATGCACTATTAAACTTCTATGATAGGGCAATCAGAGACCCGATTAGATCATTTTATATTTTGGTTAATATAAGAATTCAGCAAAATTCTATCACATTTGTTCAATTTACGTCGCTCCTATTTCAGATAGCGTATTGGGCTAAGCGGCATCTCAAAGCGCATGAAATGACGAGTGAAATGCACTATTAGACTTCTAGGGTAGGTCGAACAGAGACCCGATTAGATCATTTTACATTAAGGTTAATATAAGAATTCAGGGAAATTCTATCACATTTGTTCAACTTACGTCGCTCCTATTTCAGATAGCGTACTGGGCTAGGCGGCATCTTAAAGCGCGTGGAATGGCGAGTAAAATGCACTATTAAACTTCTGGGGTAAGGCAAACAGATACCCGATTAGATCATTTTATATTACGGTTAATATAAGAATTCAGCGTAATTCTATCACATTTGTTCCACTTACGTCGCTCCTATTTCAGATAGCTTATTGGGCTAAGCGGCATCTCAAAGCGCATGAAATGACGAGTGAAATGCACTGTTAAACTTCTAGGGTAGGGCAAACAGAGACCCGATTAGATCATTTTATATTATGTTTAATTTAAGAATTCTGCAAAATTCTATCACATTTTTTCAATTTACGTCGTTCCTATTTCAGATAGCGTACTGTGCTAGGCGGCATCTTAAAGCGCGTGGAATGGCGAGTAAAATGCACTATTAAACTTCTAGGGTAGGGCAAACAGAGACCCGATTAGATAATTTTATATTATGGTTAATTTAAGAATTCAGCAAAATTCTATCACATTTGTTCAATTTACATCGCTCCTATTTCAGATAGCGTACTGGGCTAGTCGGCATCATAAAGCGCGTGGAATGGCGAGTAAAATGCACTATTAAACGTCTATGATAGGGCAATCAGAGACCCGATTAGATCATTTTATATTTTGGTTAATATAAGAATTCAGCGAAATTCTATCACATTTGTTCAATTTACGTCGCTCCTATTTCAGATAGCGTATTGGGCTAAGCGGCATCTTAAAGCGCGTGGAATGGTGAGTAAAATGCACTATTAAACTTCAATGATAGGGCAATCAGAGACCCGATTAGATCATTTTATATTTGGTTTGATATAAGATTTCAGGGAAATTCTATCACATTTGTTCAATTTACGTCGTTCCTACTTCAGATAGCGTAATGGGCTAGGCGGCATCTTAAAGCGCGTGGAATGGCGATTGAAATGCACTATTAAACTTCTATGATAGGGCAATCAGAGACCCGATTAGTTCATTTTATATTTTGGTTAATATAAGAATTCAGCGAAATTCTATCACATTTGTTCAATTTACGTCGCTCCTATTTCAGATTGCTTATTGGGCTAAGCGGAGTCTCAAAGCGCATGAAATCATGAGTGAAATGCACTGTTAAACGTCTAGGGTAGGGCAAACAGAGACCCGATTAGATCATTTTATATGAAGGTTAATATAAGAATTCAGCAATATTCTATCACATTTGTTCAATTTACGTTGTTCCTATTTCAGATAGCGTACTGGGCTAGGCGGCATCTAAAAGCGCGTGGAATGGCGAGTAAAATGCACTATTAAACTTCTAGGGTAGGGCAAACAGAGTCCCGATTAGATAATTTTATATTATGGTTAATTTCAGAATTCAGCAAAATTCTATCACATTTGTTCAATTTACATCGCTCCTATTTCAGATAGCGTACTGGGCTAGGCGGCATCTTAAAGCGCGTGGAATGGCGAGTAAAATGCACTATTAAACGTCTATGATAGGGCAATCAGAGACCCGATTAGATCATTTTATATTTTGGTTAATATAAGAATTCAGCGAAATTCTATCACATTTGTTCAATTTACGTCGCTCCTATTTCAGATAGCGTATTGGGCTAAGCGGCATCTCAAAGCGCATGAAATGGCGAGTAAAATGCACTATTAAACTTCTAGGGTAGGGCAATCAGAGACCCGATTAGATCATTTTATATTTTGGTTAATATAAGAATTCAGCGAAATTCTATCACATTTGTTCAATTTACGTCGCTCCTATTTCAGATAGCTTATTGGGCTAAGCGGCATCACAAAGCGCATGAAATGACGAGTGAAATGCACTTTTAAACTTCTAGGGTAGGGCAAACAGAGACCCGATTAGATCATTTTATATTAGGGTTAATTATGAATTCAGCAAAATTTTATCACATTTGTTCAATTTACGTCGCTCCTATTTCAGATAGCGTACTGGGCTAGGCGGCATCTCAACGCGCGTGGAATGGCGAGTAAAATGCACTATTAAACTTCTATGATAGGGCAATCAGAGACCCGATTAGATCATTTTATATTACGGTTAATATAAGAATTCAGCGTAATTCTGTCACAGTTGTTCAACTTACGTAGCTCCTATTTCAGATAGCGTACTGGGCTAGGCGGCAACTTAAAGCGCGTGGAATGGCGAGTAAAATGCACTATTAAACTTCTATGATAGGGCAATCAGGGACCCGATTAGATCATTTTATATTTTGGTTAATATAAGAATTCAGCGAAATTCTATCACATTTGTTCAATTTACGTCGCTCCTATGTCAGATAGCGTATTGGGCTAAGCGGCATCTCAAAGCGCATGAAATGGCGAGTAAAATGCACTATTAAAATTCTACGGTAGGGCAATCAGAGACCCGATTAGATCATTTTATATTATCGTTCATTTAAGAATTCAGCAAAATTCTATCACATTTGTTCAATTTACGTCGTTCCTATTTCAGATAGCGTACTGGGCTAGGCGGCATCTTAAAGCGCGTGGAATGGCGAGTAAAATGCACTATTAAACTTCTATGATAGGGCAATCAGAGACCCGATTAGATTATTTCATATTTTGGTTAATATAAGTATTCAGCGAAATTCTATCACATTTGTTCAATTTACGTCGCTCCTATTTCAGATAGGTTATTGGGCTAAGCGGCATCTCAAAGCGCATGAAATGACGAGTGAAATGCACTAGTCAACTTCTAGGGTACGGCGAACAAAGACCCGATTAGATCATTTTACATTAAGGTTAATATAAGAATTCAGCGAAATTCTATCACATTTGTTCAATTTACGTCGCTCCTATTTCAGATAGCGAATTGGGCTAAGCGGCATCTCAAAGCGCAAGAAATGGCGAGTAAAATGCACTATTAAACTTCTAGGGTAGGGCAAACAGAGACCCGTTTAGATCATTTTATATTATGGTTAATTTAAGAATTCAGCGAAATTCTATCACATTCGTTCAATTTACGTCACTCCTATTTCAGATAGCGTATTGGGCTAAGCGGCATCTCAAAGCGCATGAAATGGCGAGTAAAATGCACTATTAAACTTCTAGGAAAAGGCAAACAGTGACCCGATTAGATCATTTTATATTACGGTTAATATAAGAATTCAGTGTAATTCTGTCACATTTGTTCAAGTTACGTTGCTCCTATTCCAGATAGCGTATCGGGCTAAGCGGCATCTCAAAGCGCATGAAATGACGAGTGAAATACACTATTAAACTTCTAGGGTTAGGCGAAAAAAGAGACGATTAGATCATTTTACATTAATGTTAATATATGAATTCAGGGAAATTCTATCACATTTGTTCAATTTACGCCGCTCCTATTTCAGATAGCGTACTGGGCTAGGCGGCATCTTAAAGCGCGTGGAATGGCGAGTAAAATGCACTTTTAAACTTCTATGATAGGGCAATCAGAGACCCGATTAGATCATTTTACATTAATGTTAATATAAGAATTCAGGGAAATTCTATCACATTTGTACAATTTACATCGCTCCTATTTCAGATAGCGTATTGGGCTAAGCGGCATCTCAAAGCGCATGAAATGTCGATTAAAATGCTCTATTAAACTTCTAGGGTAGGGCAATCAGAGACCCGATTAGATCATTTTATATTACGGTTAATATAAGAATTCAGCGTAATTCTTTCACATTTGTTCAACTTACGTCGCTCCTATATCAGATAGCGTACTGGGCTAGGCGGCATCTTAAAGCGCGTGGAAGGGCGAGTAAAATGCACTACTAAACTTCTATGATAGGGTAATCAGAGACCCGATTAGATCATTTTACATTAATGTTAATATAAGAATTCAGGGAAATTCTATCACATTTGTTCAATTTACGTCGCTCCTATTTCAGATAGCGTATTGGGCTAAGCGCCATCTCAAAGCGCATGAAATGGCGAGAGAAATGCACTATTAAACTTCCAGGGTAGGGCAAACAGAGACACGATTAGATCATTTTATATTATGGTTAATTTAAGAATTCAGCCAAATTCTATCACATTTGTTCAATTTACGTCGCTCCAATTTCAGATAGCGTATTGGGCTAAGCGGCATCTCAAAGCACATGAAATGCCGAGTAAAATGCACTATTAAACTTCTAGGGTAAGGCAAACAGAGACCCGATTAGATCATTTTATATTACGGTTAATATAAGAATACAGCGTAATTCTATCACATTTGTTCAATTTACGTCGCTCCTATTTCAGACAGCGTACTGGGCTAAGCGGCATCTTAAAGCGCGTGGAATGGCGAGTAAAATGCACTATTATACTTCTATGATAGGGCAATCAGAGACCCGATTAGATCATTTTATATTTTGGTTAATATAAGAATTCAGCGAAATTCTATCACATTTGTTCAATTTACGTCGCTCCTATTTCAGATAGCGTATTGGGCTAAGCGCCATCTCAAAGCGCATGAAATGGCGAGAGAAATGCACTATTAAACTTCCAGGGTAGGGCAAACAGAGACACGATTAGATCATTTTATATTATGGTTAATTTAAGAATTCAGCCAAATTCTATCACATTTGTTCAATTTACGTCGCTCCAATTTCAGATAGCGTATTGGGCTAAGCGGCATCTCAAAGCACATGAAATGCCGAGTAAAATGCACTATTAAACTTCTAGGGTAAGGCAAACAGAGACCCGATTAGATCATTTTATATTACGGTTAATATAAGAATACAGCGTAATTCTATCACATTTGTTCAATTTACGTCGCTCCTATTTCAGACAGCGTACTGGGCTAAGCGGCATCTTAAAGCGCGTGGAATGGCGAGTAAAATGCACTATTAAACTTCTATGATAGGGCAATCAGAGACCCGATTAGATCATTTTATATTTTGGTTAATATAAGAATTCAGCGAAATTCTATCACATTTGTTCAATTTACGTCGCTCCTATTTCAGATAGCGTATTGGGCTAAGCGGCAGCTCAAAGCGCATGAAATGACGAATAAAATGCACTATTAAGCTTCTACGCTAGGGCGATCAGAGACCCGATTAGATCATTTTACATGATGGTTAATAAAAGAATTCAGCGAAATTCTATCACATTTGTTCAATTTACGTCGCTCCTATTTCAGATAGCGTATTGGGCTAAGCGGCATCTCAAAGCGCATGAAATGGCGAGTAAAATGCACTTTTAAACTTCTAGGGTAGGGCAAACAGAGACCCGACTAGATCATTTCATATTATGGTTAATTTAAGAATTCAAAAAAATTCTATCACATTCGTTCAATTTACGTGGCTCCTATTTCAGATAGCTTATTGGGCTCAGCGGCATCTCAAAGCGCATCAAATGACGAGTGAAATGCACTGTTAATCTTCTAGGGTAGGGCGAACAGAGACCCGACTAGATCATTTTACATTAAGGTTAATATAAGAATTCAGCGAGATTCTCTCACATTTGTTCAATTTACGTCGCTGATATTTCAGATAGCGTATTGGGCTAAGCGGCATCTCAAAGCGCAAGAAATGGCGAGTAAAATGAACTATTAAACTTCTAGGATAAGGCAAACAGAGACCCGATTAGATCATTTTATATTACGGTTAATACAAGAATTCAGCGTAATTCTGTCACATTTGTTCACGTTACGTAGCTCCTTTTTCAGATAGCGTACTGGGCTAGGCGGCAACTTAAAGCGCGTGGAATGGCGAGTAAAATGCACTATTAAACTTCTATGATAGGGCAATCAGAGACCCGATTAGATCATTTTATATTTTGTTCAATATAAGATTTCAGGGAAATTCTATCACATTTGTTCAATTTACGTCGCTCCTATTTCAGATAGCGTATTGGGCTAAGCGGCATTCCAAAGCGCAAGAAATGGCGAGTAAAATGCACTAATAAACTTCTAGGGTAGGGCAAACAGAGACCCGATTAGATCATTTTACATTAAGGTTAATATAAGAATGAAGGGAAATTCTATCACATTTGTTCAACATACGTCGCTCCTATTTCAGATAGCGTACTGGGCTAGGCGGCATCATAAAGCGCGTGGAATAGCGAGTAAAATGCACTATTAACCTTCTATGATAGGGCAATCAGAGACCCGATTAGATCATTTTGTATTTTGGTTAATATAAGAATTCAGGGAAATTCTATCACATTTGTTCAATTTACGTCGCTCCTATTCCAGATAGCGTATTGGGCTATGCGGCATCTCAAGGCACATGAAATGGCGAGTAAAATGCACTTTTAAACTTCTAGGGTAGGTCAAACAGAGACCCGATTAGATCATTTTATATTATGGTTAATTTAAGAATTCAGTGAAATTCTATCACTCTTGTTCAATTTACGGCGCTCCTATTTCAGATAGCGTATTGGGCTAAGCGGCATCTCAAAGCGCATCGATTGACGAGTGAAATGCACTATTAAACTTCTAGGGTAGGGCGAACAGAGACCCGAACAGATCATTTTATATTACGGTTAATATAAGAATTCAGCGTAATTCTATCACATTTGTTCAACTTACGTCGCTCCTATTTCAGATAGCGTACTGGGCTAGGCGGCATCATAAAGCGCGTGGAATGGCGAGTAAAATGCACTATTAACCTTCTATGATAGGGCAATCAGAGACCCGATTAGATCATTTTGTATTTTGGTTAATATAAGAATTCAGGGAAATTCTATCACATTTGTTCAATTTACGTCGTTCCTACTTCAGATAGCGTAATGGGCTAGGCGGCATCTTAAAGCGCGTGGAATGGCGATTGAAATGCACTATTAAACTTCTATGATAGGGCAATCAGAGACCCGATTAGTTCATTTTATATTTTGGTTAATATAAGAATTCAGCGAAATTCTATCACATTTGTTCAATTTACGTCGCTCCTATTTCAGATTGCTTATTGGGCTAAGCGGAGTCTCAAAGCGCATGAAATCATGAGTGAAATGCACTGTTAAACGTCTAGGGTAGGGCAAACAGAGACCCGATTAGATCATTTTATATGAAGGTTAATATAAGAATTCAGCAATATTCTATCACATTTGTTCAATTTACGTTGTTCCTATTTCAGATAGCGTACTGGGCTAGGCGGCATCTAAAAGCGCGTGGAATGGCGAGTAAAATGCACTATTAAACTTCTAGGGTAGGGCAAACAGAGTCCCGATTAGATAATTTTATATTATGGTTAATTTCAGAATTCAGCAAAATTCTATCACATTTGTTCAATTTACATCGCTCCTATTTCAGATAGCGTACTGGGCTAGGCGGCATCTTAAAGCGCGTGGAATGGCGAGTAAAATGCACTATTAAACGTCTATGATAGGGCAATCAGAGACCCGATTAGATCATTTTATATTTTGGTTAATATAAGAATTCAGCGAAATTCTATCACATTTGTTCAATTTACGTCGCTCCTATTTCAGATAGCGTAATGGGCTAAGCGGCATCTCGAAGCGCATGAAATGACGAGTGAAATGCACTATTAAACTTCTTGGTTAGGGCGAACAGAGACCCGATTACATCATTTTATATTATGGTTAATTTAAGAATTCGGCAAAATTCTATCACATTTGTTCAATTTACGTCGCTGCAATTTCAGATAGCGTACTGGGCTAGGCGGCACCTTAAAGCGCGAGAATGGCGATTAAAATGCACTATTAAACTTCTATGATACGGCAATCAGAGACCCGCTTAGATCATTTTATATTTTATTTAATATAAGAATTCAGCGAAATTCTATCACATTCGTTCAATTTACGTCGCTCCTATTTCAGATAGCTTAATGGGCTAAGCGGCATCGCAAAGCGGATGAAATGACAAGTGAAATGCACTATTAAACTTCTAGGGTAGGGCAAACAGAGACCCGATTAGATCATTTTATATTACGGTTAATATAAGAATTCAGCGTAATTCTATCACATTTGTTCAACATACGTCGCTCCTATTTCAGATAGTGTGCTGGGCTAGGCGGCATCTTAAAGCGCGTGGAAGGGCGAATAAAATGCACTACTAAACTTCTATGATAGGGCAATCAGAGAGCCGATTAGATCATTTTATATTTTGGTTAATATAAGAATTCAGCGAAATTCTATCACATTTGTTCAATTTACGTCGCTCCTATTTCAGATAGCGTATTGGGCTATGCGGCATCTCAAAGCACATGAAATGACGAGTGAAACTCACTATTAATCTTCTAGGGTAGGGCGAACAGAGACCCGATTAGAACATTTTACATTATGGTTAATATAAGAATTCAGCGAAATTCTCTCACATTTGTTCAATTTACGTCGCTGATATTTCAGATAGCGTGTTGGGCTAAGCGGCATCTCAAAGCGCAAGAAATGGTGAGTAAAATGCACTATTAAACTTCAAGGGTAGGGCAAACAGATACCATTTAGGTTCATTTTATATTATGGTTAATTCAAGAATTCAGCGAAACTCTATCACATTTGTTCAATTTACGTCGCTCCTATTTCAGATATCGTATTGGGCGAAGCGGCATCTCAATGCGCATGAAATGGCGAGTAAAATGAACTATTAAACTTCTAGGATAAGGCAAACAGAGACCCGATTAGATCATCTTATATTATGGTTCATATAAGAATTCAGCGTAATTCTATCACATTTGTTCAACTTACGTCGCTCCTATTTCAGATAGCGTACTGGGCTAGGCGGCATCTTAAAGCGCGTGGAATGTCGATTAAAATGCACTTTTAAACTTGTATGATAGGGCTATCAGAGACCCGATTAGATCATTTTATATTTTGGTTAATATAAGAATTCAGCGAAATTCTATCACATTCGTTCAATTTACGTCGCTCCTATTTCAGATAGCGTATTGGGCTAAGCGGCATCTCAAAGCGCATGAAATGGCGAGTACAATGCACTATTAAACTTCTAGGGTAGGGCAAACAGAGACCCGATTAGATTACTTTATATTATGGTTAATTTAAGAATTCAGCAAAATTCTATCACATTTTTTCAATTTACGTCGTTCCTATTTCAGCTAGCGTACTGGGCTAGGCGGCATCTTAAAACGCGAGGAATGGCGAGTAAAATGCACTGTTAATCTTCTATCATAGGGCAACCAGAGACCCGATTAGATCATTTTATATTTTGGTTAATATAAGAATTCGGCGAAATTCTATCACATTTGTTGAATTTACGTTGCTCCTATTTCAGATAGCGTACTGGGCTATACGGCATTTCAAAGCGCATGAAATGACGAGTGAAATGCACTATTAAACTTCTAGGGTAGGGCGAACAGAGACCCGATTAGATCATTTTACATTAAGGTTAATATAAGTATTCAGGGAAATTCTATCACATTTGTTCAATTTACGTCGCTCCTATTTCAGATAGCGTACTGGGCGAGGCGGCATCTTAAAGCGCGTGGAATGGCGAGTAAACTGCACTAATAAACTTCTATGATAGGGCAATCAGAGACCCGATTAGATCATTTTATATTTTGGTTAATATAAGAATTCAGCGTAATTCTGTCACGTTTGTTCAATTTTCGTCGCTGATATTTCAGATAGCGTATTGGGCTAAGCGGCATCTCAAAGCGCAAGAAATGGCGAGTAAAATGATCTATTAAACTTCCAGGGTAGGGCAAACAGAGACCCGATTAGATCATTTTATATTATTGTTAATTTAAGAATTCAGCGAAATTCTATCACATTTGTTCAATTTACGTCGCTCCTATTTCAGATAGCGTATTGGGCTAAGCGGAATCTCAAAGCGCATGAAATCATAAGTGAAATGCACTATTAAACTTCTAGGGCAGGGCGAACAGAGACCCGATTAGATCATTTTACATTAAGGTTAATATAAGAATTCAGTGAAATTCTATCACATTTGTTCAATTTACGTCGCTCCCATTTCAGATAGCGTATTGGGCTAAGCGGCATCTCAAAGCGCATGAAATGGCGAGTAAAATGCACTATTAAATTTCTCGGGTAGGGCAAACAGAGACCCGATTAGATCATTATATATTATGGTTCATTTAAGAATTCAGCAAAATTCCATCACATTTGTTCAATTTACGTCCTTCCTATTTCAGATAGCCTACCGGGCTATGCGGCATCTTAAAGCGCGTGGAATGGCGAGTGAAATCCACTATTAAACTTCTATGATAGGGCAATCAGAGACCCGATTAGATCATTTTATATTTTGGTTAATACAAGAATTCAGCGAAATTCTATCACATTTGTTCAATTTACGTCGCTCCTACTTCAGACAGCGTACTGGGCTAGGCGGCATCTTAAAGCGCGTGGAATGGCGAGTAAAATGCACTATTAAACTTCTAGGATAAGACAAACAGAGACCCGATTGGATCATTTTATATTACGGTTAATATAAGAATTCAGCGTAATTCTATCACATTTGTTCAACTTACGTCGCTCCTATTTCAGATAGCTTATTGGGCTAAGCGGCATCTCAAAGCGCATGAAATGACGAGTGAAATGCACTATTAAACTTCTAGGCTAGGGCGAACAGAGAGCTGATTAAATCATTTTACATTACGGTTAATAAAAGATTTCAGCGAAATTCTATCACATTTGTTCAATTTACATCGCTCCTATTTCAGATAGCGTACTGGGCTAGGCGGCATCTTAAAGCGCGTGGAATGGCGAGTTAAATGCTCTATTAAACTTCTATGATAGGGCAATCAGAGACCTGATTAAATCATTTTATATTTTGGTTAATATAAGAATTCAGCGAAATTGTATCACATTTGTTCAATTTACGTCGCTCCTATTTCAGATAGCGCATTGGGCTATGCGGCATCTCAAAGCACATGAAATGACGAGTGAAACTCACTATTAATCTTCTAGGGTAGGGCGAACAGAGACCCGATTAGAACATTTTACATTATGGTTAATATAAGAATTCAGCGAAATTCTCTCACATTTGTTCAATTTACGTCGCTGATATTTCAGATAGCGTGTTGGGCTAAGCGGCATCTCAAAGCGCAAGAAATGGTGAGTAAAATGCACTATTAAACTTCTAGGGTAGGGCAAACAGATACCCGTTAGGTTCATTTTATATTATGGTTAATTCAAGAATTCAGCGAAACTCTATCACATTTGTTCAATTTACGTCGCTCCTATTTCAGATAGCGTATTGGGCGAAGCGGCATCTCAATGCGCATGAAATGGCGAGTAAAATGCACTATTAAACTTCTAGGATAAGGCAAACAGAGACCCGATTAGATCATTTTATATTATGGTTAATATAAGAATTCAGCGTAATTCTATCACATTTGTTCAACATACGTCGCTCCTATTTCAGATAGTGTACTGGGCTAGGCGGCATCTTAAAGCGCGTAGAAGGGCGAGTAAAATGCACTACTAAACTTCTATGATAGGGCAATCAGAGTCCCGTTTAGATCATTTTATATTTTGTTTAATATAAGATGTCAGGGAAATTCTATCACATTTGTTCAATTTACGTCGCTCCTAATTCAGATAGCGTATTGGGCTAAGCGGCATCTCAAAGCGCATGAAATGGCGAGTAAAATGCAGTATTAAACTTCTAGGGTAGGGCAATCAGAGACCCGATTAGATCATTTTATATTATGGTTAATATAAGAATTCAGCGAAATTCTATCACATTTGTTCAATTTACGTCGCTCCTAGTTCAGATAGCGTACTGGGCTAGGCGGCATCTTAAAGCGCGTGGAATGGCGAGTAAAATGCACTTTTAAACTTCAATGATAGGGCAATCAGAGACCCGATTAGATCATTTTATATTTTGGTTAATATAAGAATTCAGCGAAATTCTATCACATTTGTTCAGTTTACGTCGCTCCTATTTCAGATACCGTATTGGGCAAAGCGGCATCTCAAAGCGCATGAAATGACGAGTGAAATGCACTATTAAACTTCTAGGGTAGCGCGAACAAAGACCCGATTAGATCATTTTTCATTAAGGTTAAAATAAGAATTCAGGGAAATTCTATCACATTTGTTCAATTTACGTCGCTCCTATTTCAGATAGCGTACTGGGCTAGGCGGAATCTTAAAGCGCGTGGATTGGCGAGTAAAATGCACTATTAACCTTCTAGGGTAAGGCAAACAGAGTCCCGTTTAGATCATTTTATATTTTGTTTAATATAAGATGTCAGGGAAATTCTATCACATTTGTTCAATTTACGTCGCTCCTATTTGAGATAGCGTATTGGGCTAAGGGGCATCTCAAAGCGCATGAAATGGCGAGTAAAATGCACTATTAAATTTCTAGGGTAGGGCAATCAGAGACCCGATTAGATCATTTTATATTACGGTTAATATAAGAATTCAGCGTAATTCTGTCACATTTGTTCAAGTTACGTAGCTCCTATTTCAGATAGCGTACTGGGCTAGGCGGAATCTTAGGGCGCGTGGATTGGCGAGTAAAATGCACTATTAAACTTCTAGGGTAAGGCAAACAGAGACCCGATTAGATCATTTTATATTATGGTTAATTTAAGAATTCAGCGAAATTCTATCACATTTGTCCAATTTACGTCGCTCCTATTTCAGATAGCGTATTGGGCTAAGCGGCATCTCAAAGGGCATGAAATGACGAATAAAATGCACTATTAAGCTTCTACGCTAGGGCGAACAGAGACCCGATTACATCATTTAACATTATGGTTAATAAAAGAATTCGGCAAAATTCTATCACATTTGTTCAATTTACGTCGTTCCTATTTCAGATAGCATACTGGGCTAGGCGGCATCTTAAAGCGTGTGGAATGGCGAGTAAAATGCACTATTAAACTTCTAGGGTAGCGCGAACAAAGACCCGATTAGATCATTTTTCATTAAGGTTAATATAAGAATTCAGGGAAATTCTATCACATTTGTTCAACATACGTCGCTCCTATTTCAGATAGTGTACTGGGCTAGGCGGCATTTTAAAGCACGTGGAAGGGCGAGTAAAGTGCACTACTAAACTTCTATGATAGGGCAATCAGGGTCCCGTTTAGATCATTTTATATTTTGTTTAATATAAGATTTCAGGGAAATTCTATCACATTTGTTCAATTTACGTCGCTGATATGTCAGATAGCGTATTGGGCTAAGCGGCATCTCAAAGCGCAAGAAATGGCGAGTAAAATGCACTCTTAAACTTCTATGATAGGGCAATCAGAGACCCGATTAGATCATTTTATATTACGGTTAATATAAGAATTCAGCGTAATTCTGTCACATTTGTTCAAGTTACGTAGCTCCTACTTCAGATAGCGTCCTGGGCTAGGCGGCAACTTAAAGCGCGTGGAATGGCGAGTAAAATGCACTATTAACCTTCTATGATAGGGCAATCAGAGACCCGATTAGATCATTTCATATGTTGGTTAATATAAGAATTCAGCGAAATTCTATCACATTTGTTCAATTTACGTAGCTCCTATTTCAGATAGCGTATTGGGCTAAGCGGCATCCCAAAGCGCATGAAATGGCGAGTAAAATGCACTATTAAACTTCTAGGGTAGGGCAATCAGAGACCCGATTAGATCATTTTATATTATTGTTAATATAAGAATTCGCGAAATTCTATCACATTTGTTCAATTTACGTCGCTCCTACTTCAGATAGCTTATTGGGCTAAGCGGCATCTCAAAGCGCATGAAATGACGAGTGAAATGCACTATTAAACTTCTAGGGTAGGGCGAACAAAGACCCGATTAGATCATTTTACATTAAGGTTAAAATAAGAATTCAGGGAAATTCTATCACATTTGTTCAATTTACGTCGCTCCTATTTCAGATAGCGTATTGGGCTAGGCGGCATCTTAAAGCGCGTGGAATGGCGAGTAAAATGCACTATTAACCTTCTAGGGTAAGGCAAACAGAGTCCCGTTTAGATCATTTTATATTTTGTTTAATATAAGATGTCAGGGAAATTCTATCACATTTGTTCAATTTACGTCGCTCCTATTTCAGATAGCGTATTGGGCTAAGGGGCATCTCAAAGCGCATGAAATGGCGAGTAAAATGCACTATTAAATTTCTAGGGTAGGGCAATCAGAGACCCGATTAGATCATTTTATATTACGGTTAATATAAGAATTCAGCGTAATTCTGTCACATTTGTTCAAGTTACGTAGCTCCTATTTCAGATAGCGTACTGGGCTAGGCGGAATCTTAGGGCGCGTGGATTGGCGAGTAAAATGCACTATTAAACTTCTAGGGTAAGGCAAACAGAGACCCGATTAGATCATTTTATATTATGGTTAATTTAAGAATTCAGCGAAATTCTATCACATTTGTTCAATTTACGTCGCTCCTATTTCAGATAGCGTATTGGGCTAAGCGGCATCTCAAAGGGCATGAAATGACGAATAAAATGCACTATTAAGCTTCTACGCTAGGGCGAACAGAGACCCGATTACATCATTTAACATTATGGTTAATAAAAGAATTCGGCAAAATTCTATCACATTTGTTCAATTTACGTCGCTCCTATTTCACATAGCGTACTGGGCTAGGCGGTATGTTAAAGCGCGTGGAATGATGAGTAAAATGCACTGTTAAACTTCTAGGGTAGGGCAAACAGAGACCCGATTAGATCATTTCATATTATGGTTAATTTAAGAATTCAGCGAAATTCTATCACATTTGTTCAATTTACATCGCTCCTATTTGAGATAGCGTATTGGGCAAAGCGGCATCACAATGCGCATGAAATGGCGAGTAAAATGCATTGTTAAACTTCTAGGATAAGGCAAACGGAGACCCGATTAGACCATTTTATATTACGGTTAATATAAGAATTCAGCGTAATTCTATCACATTTGTTCAATTTACGTCGTTCCTATTTCAGGTAGCATACTGGGCTAAGCGGCATCTTAAAGCGCGTGGAATGGCGAGTAAAATGCACTATTAAACTTCTATGATAGGGCAATCAGAGACCCGATTAGATCATTTTATATTTTGGTTAATATAAGAATTCAGCGTAATTCTATCACATTTGTTCAATTTACATCGCTCCTATTTCAGATAGCGTATTGGGCTAAGCTGCATCTCAAAGCGCAAGAAATGGCGAGTAAAATGTACTATTAAACTGCTAGGGTAGGGCAAACAGAGACCCGATTAGATCATTTTATATTTTGGTTAATATAAGAATTCAGCGTAATTCTATCACATTTGTTCAATTTACATCGCTCCTATTTCAGATAGCGTATTGGGCTAAGCTGCATCTCAAAGCGCATGAAATGGCGAGTAAAACGCACTATTAAGCTTCTGGGGTAAGGCAAACAGATACCCGATTAGATCATTTTATATTACGGTTAATATAAGAATTCAGCGTAATTCTATCACATTTGTTCAACTTACGTCGCTCCTATTTCAGATAGCGTACTGGGCTAGGCGGCATCTTAAAGCGCGTGGAATGTCGATTAAAATGCACTTTTAAACTTGTATGATAGGGCTATCAGAGACCCGATTAGATCATTTTATATTTTGGTTAATATAAGAATTCAGCGAAATTCTATCACATTCGTTCAATTTACGTCGCTCCTATTTCAGATAGCGTATTGGGCTAAGCGGCATCTCAAAGCGCATGAAATGGCGAGTACAATGCACTATTAAACTTCTAGGGTAGGGCAAACAGAGACCCGATTAGATTACTTTATATTATGGTTAATTTAAGAATTCAGCAAAATTCTATCACATTTTTTCAATTTACGTCGTTCCTATTTCAGCTAGCGTACTGGGCTAGGCGGCATCTTAAAACGCGAGGAATGGCGAGTAAAATGCACTGTTAATCTTCTATCATAGGGCAACCAGAGACCCGATTAGATCATTTTATATTTTGGTTAATATAAGAATTCGGCGAAATTCTATCACATTTGTTGAATTTACGTTGCTCCTATTTCAGATTGCGTACTGGGCTATACGGCATTTCAAAGCGCATGAAATGACGAGTGAAATGCACTATTAAACTTCTAGGGTAGGGCGAACAGAGACCCGATTAGATCATTTTACATTAAGGTTAATATAAGTATTCAGGGAAATTCTATCACATTTGTTCAATTTACGTCGCTCCTATTTCAGATAGCGTACTGGGCGAGGCGGCATCTTAAAGCGCGTGGAATGGCGAGTAAACTGCACTAATAAACTTCTATGATAGGGCAATCAGAGACCCGATTAGATCATTTTATATTTTGGTTAATATAAGAATTCAGCGTAATTCTGTCACATTTGTTCAATTTTCGTCGCTGATATTTCAGATAGCGTATTGGGCTAAGCGGCATCTCAAAGCGCAAGAAATGGCGAGTAAAATGATCTATTAAACTTCCAGGGTAGGGCAAACAGAGACCCGATTAGATCATTTTATATTATTGTTAATTTAAGAATTCAGCGAAATTCTATCACATTTGTTCAATTTACGTCGCTCCTATTTCAGATAGCGTATTGGGCTAAGCGGAATCTCAAAGCGCATGAAATCATAAGTGAAATGCACTATTAAACTTCTAGGGCAGGGCGAACAGAGACCCGATTAGATCATTTTACATTAAGGTTAATATAAGAATTCAGTGAAATTCTATCACATTTGTTCAATTTACGTCGCTCCCATTTCAGATAGCGTATTGGGCTAAGCGGCATCTCAAAGCGCATGAAATGGCGAGTAAAATGCACTATTAAATTTCTCGGGTAGGGCAAACAGAGACCCGATTAGATCATTATATATTATGGTTCATTTAAGAATTCAGCAAAATTCCATCACATTTGTTCAATTTACGTCCTTCCTATTTCAGATAGCCTACCGGGCTATGCGGCATCTTAAAGCGCGTGGAATGGCGAGTGAAATCCACTATTAAACTTCTATGATAGGGCAATCAGAGACCCGATTAGATCATTTTATATTTTGGTTAATACAAGAATTCAGCGAAATTCTATCACATTTGTTCAATTTACGTCGCTCCTATTTCAGACAGCGTACTGGGCTAGGCGGCATCTTAAAGCGCGTGGAATGGCGAGTAAAATGCACTATTAAACTTCTAGGATAAGACAAACAGAGACCCGATTGGATCATTTTATATTACGGTTAATATAAGAATTCAGCGTAATTCTATCACATTTGTTCAACTTACGTCGCTCCTATTTCAGATAGCTTATTGGGCTAAGCGGCATCTCAAAGCGCATGAAATGACGAGTGAAATGCACTATTAAACTTCTAGGCTAGGGCGAACAGAGAGCTGATTAAATCATTTTACATTACGGTTAATAAAAGATTTCAGCGAAATTCTATCACATTTGTTCAATTTACATCGCTCCTATTTCAGATAGCGTACTGGGCTAGGCGGCATCTTAAAGCGCGTGGAATGGCGAGTTAAATGCTCTATTAAACTTCTATGATAGGGCAATCAGAGACCTGATTAAATCATTTTATATTTTGGTTAATATAAGAATTCAGCGAAATTGTATCACATTTGTTCAATTTACGTCGCTCCTATTTCAGATAGCGCATTGGGCTATGCGGCATCTCAAAGCACATGAAATGACGAGTGAAACTCACTATTAATCTTCTAGGGTAGGGCGAACAGAGACCCGATTAGAACATTTTACATTATGGTTAATATAAGAATTCAGCGAAATTCTCTCACATTTGTTCAATTTACGTCGCTGATATTTCAGATAGCGTGTTGGGCTAAGCGGCATCTCAAAGCGCAAGAAATGGTGAGTAAAATGCACTATTAAACTTCTAGGGTAGGGCAAACAGATACCCGTTAGGTTCATTTTATATTATGGTTAATTCAAGAATTCAGCGAAACTCTATCACATTTGTTCAATTTACGTCGCTCCTATTTCAGATAGCGTATTGGGCGAAGCGGCATCTCAATGCGCATGAAATGGCGAGTAAAATGCACTATTAAACTTCTAGGATAAGGCAAACAGAGACCCGATTAGATCATTTTATATTATGGTTAATATAAGAATTCAGCGTAATTCTATCACATTTGTTCAACATACGTCGCTCCTATTTCAGATAGTGTACTGGGCTAGGCGGCATCTTAAAGCGCGTAGAAGGGCGAGTAAAATGCACTACTAAACTTCTATGATAGGGCAATCAGAGTCCCGTTTAGATCATTTTATATTTTGTTTAATATAAGATGTCAGGGAAATTCTATCACATTTGTTCAATTTACGTCGCTCCTATTTCAGATAGCGTATTGGGCTAAGCAGCATCTCAAAGCGCATGAAATGGCGAGTAAAATGCAGTATTAAACTTCTAGGGTAGGGCAATCAGAGACCCGATTAGATCATTTTATATTATGGTTAATATAAGAATTCAGCGAAATTCTATCACATTTGTTCAATTTACGTCGCTCCTAGTTCAGATAGCGTACTGGGCTAGGCGGCATCTTAAAGCGCGTGGAATGGCGAGTAAAATGCACTTTTAAACTTCAATGATAGGGCAATCAGAGACCCGATTAGATCATTTTATATTTTGGTTAATATAAGAATTCAGCGAAATTCTATCACATTTGTTCAGTTTACGTCGCTCCTATTTCAGATACCGTATTGGGCAAAGCGGCATCTCAAAGCGCATGAAATGACGAGTGAAATGCACTATTAAACTTCTAGGGTAGCGCGAACAAAGACCCGATTAGATCATTGTTCATTAAGGTTAAAATAAGAATTCAGGGAAATTCTATCACATTTGTTCAATTTACGTCGCTCCTATTTCAGATAGCGTACTGGGCTAGGCGGAATCTTAAAGCGCGTGGATTGGCGAGTAAAATGCACTATTAACCTTCTAGGGTAAGGCAAACAGAGTCCCGATTAGATCATTTTATATTTTGTTTAATATAAGATGTCAGGGAAATTCTATCACATTTGTTCAATTTACGTCGCTCCTATTTGAGATAGCGTATTGGGCTAAGGGGCATCTCAAAGCGCATGAAATGGCGAGTAAAATGCACTATTAAATTTCTAGGGTAGGGCAATCAGAGACCCGATTAGATCATTTTATATTACGGTTAATATAAGAATTCAGCGTAATTCTGTCACATTTGTTCAAGTTACGTAGCTCCTATTTCAGATAGCGTACTGGGCTAGGCGGAATCTTAGGGCGCGTGGATTGGCGAGTAAAATGCACTATTAAACTTCTAGGGTAAGGCAAACAGAGACCCGATTAGATCATTTTATATTATGGTTAATTTAAGAATTCAGCGAAATTCTATCACATTTGTCCAATTTACGTCGCTCCTATTTCAGATAGCGTATTGGGCTAAGCGGCATCTCAAAGGGCATGAAATGACGAATAAAATGCACTATTAAGCTTCTACGCTAGGGCGAACAGAGACCCGATTACATCATTTAACATTATGGTTAATAAAAGAATTCGGCAAAATTCTATCACATTTGTTCAATTTACGTCGTTCCTATTTCAGATAGCATACTGGGCTAGGCGGCATCTTAAAGCGTGTGGAATGGCGAGTAAAATGCACTATTAAACTTCTAGGGTAGCGCGAACAAAGACCCGATTAGATCATTTTTCATTAAGGTTAATATAAGAATTCAGGGAAATTCTATCACATTTGTTCAACATACGTCGCTCCTATTTCAGATAGTGTACTGGGCTAGGCGGCATCTTAAAGCACGTGGAAGGGCGAGTAAAGTGCACTACTAAACTTCTATGATAGGGCAATCAGGGTCCCGTTTAGATCATTTTATATTTTGTTTAATATAAGATTTCAGGGAAATTCTATCACATTTGTTCAATTTACGTCGCTGATATGTCAGATAGCGTATTGGGCTAAGCGGCATCTCAAAGCGCAAGAAATGGCGAGTAAAATGCACTCTTAAACTTCTATGATAGGGCAATCAGAGACCCGATTAGATCATTTTATATTACGGTTAATATAAGAATTCAGCGTAATTCTGTCACATTTGTTCAAGTTACGTAGCTCCTACTTCAGATAGCGTCCTGGGCTAGGCGGCAACTTAAAGCGCGTGGAATGGCGAGTAAAATGCACTATTAACCTTCTATGATAGGGCAATCAGAGACCCGATTAGATCATTTCATATGTTGGTTAATATAAGAATTCAGCGAAATTCTATCACATTTGTTCAATTTACGTAGCTCCTATTTCAGATAGCGTATTGGGCTAAGCGGCATCCCAAAGCGCATGAAATGGCGAGTAAAATGCACTATTAAACTTCTAGGGTAGGGCAATCAGAGACCCGATTAGATCATTTTATATTATTGTTAATATAAGAATTCGCGAAATTCTATCACATTTGTTCAATTTACGTCGCTCCTACTTCAGATAGCTTATTGGGCTAAGCGGCATCTCAAAGCGCATGAAATGACGAGTGAAATGCACTATTAAACTTCTAGGGTAGGGCGAACAAAGACCCGATTAGATCATTTTACATTAAGGTTAAAATAAGAATTCAGGGAAATTCTATCACATTTGTTCAATTTACGTCGCTCCTATTTCAGATAGCGTACTGGGCTAGGCGGAATCTTAAAGCGCGTGGATTGGCGAGTAAAATGCACTATTAACCTTCTAGGGTAAGGCAAACAGAGTCCCGTTTAGATCATTTTATATTTTGTTTAATATAAGATGTCAGGGAAATTCTATCACATTTGTTCAATTTACGTCGCTCCTATTTCAGATAGCGTATTGGGCTAAGGGGCATCTCAAAGCGCATGAAATGGCGAGTAAAATGCACTATTAAATTTCTAGGGTAGGGCAATCAGAGACCCGATTAGATCATTTTATATTACGGTTAATATAAGAATTCAGCGTAATTCTGTCACATTTGTTCAAGTTACGTAGCTCCTATTTCAGATAGCGTACTGGGCTAGGCGGAATCTTAAAGCGCGTGGATTGGCGAGTAAAATGCACTATTAAACTTCTAGGGTAAGGCAAACAGAGACCCGATTAGATCATTTTATATTATGGTTAATTTAAGAATTCAGCGAAATTCTATCACATTTGTTCAATTTACGTCGCTCCTATTTCAGATAGCGTATTGGGCTAAGCGGCATCTCAAAGGGCATGAAATGACGAATAAAATGCACTATTAAGCTTCTACGCTAGGGCGAACAGAGACCCGATTACATCATTTAACATTATGGTTAATAAAAGAATTCGGCAAAATTCTATCACATTTGTTCAATTTACGTCGCTCCTATTTCACATAGCGTACTGGGCTAGGCGGTATGTTAAAGCGCGTGGAATGATGAGTAAAATGCACTGTTAAACTTCTAGGGTAGGGCAAACAGAGACCCGATTAGATCATTTCATATTATGGTTAATTTAAGAATTCAGCGAAATTCTATCACATTTGTTCAATTTACATCGCTCCTATTTGAGATAGCGTATTGGGCAAAGCGGCATCACAATGCGCATGAAATGGCGAGTAAAATGCATTGTTAAACTTCTAGGATAAGGCAAACGGAGACCCGATTAGACCATTTTATATTACGGTTAATATAAGAATTCAGCGTAATTCTATCACATTTGTTCAATTTACGTCGTTCCTATTTCAGGTAGCATACTGGGCTAAGCGGCATCTTAAAGCGCGTGGAATGGCGAGTAAAATGCACTATTAAACTTCTATGATAGGGCAATCAGAGACCCGATTAGATCATTTTATATTTTGGTTAATATAAGAATTCAGCGTAATTCTATCACATTTGTTCAATTTACATCGCTCCTATTTCAGATAGCGTATTGGGCTAAGCTGCATCTCAAAGCGCAAGAAATGGCGAGTAAAATGTACTATTAAACTTCTAGGGTAGGGCAAACAGAGACCCGATTAGATCATTTTATATTTTGGTTAATATAAGAATTCAGCGTAATTCTATCACATTTGTTCAATTTACATCGCTCCTATTTCAGATAGCGTATTGGGCTAAGCTGCATCTCAAAGCGCATGAAATGGCGAGTAAAACGCACTATTAAGCTTCTGGGGTAAGGCAAACAGATACCCGATTAGATCATTTTATATTACGGTTAATATAAGAATTCAGCGTAATTCTATCACATTTGTTCAACTTACGTCGCTCCTATTTCAGATAGCGTACTGGGCTAGGTGGCATCTTAAAGCGCCTGGAATGGCGAGTAAAATGCACTATTAAACTTTTATGATAGGGCCATCAGAGACCCGATTAGATCATTTTATATTTTGGTTAATATAAGAATTCAGCGAAATTCTATCACATTTGTTCAATTTACGTCGCTCCTATTTCAGATAGCGTATTGAGCTAATCGGCATCCCAAAGCGCATGAAATGGCGTGTAAAATGCACTGTTAAACTTCTAGGGCAGGGCAAACACGGACCCGATCACATCATTTTATATTATGGGTAATTTAAGAATTCATCAAAATTCTATCACATTTGTTCAATTTACGTCACTCCTATTTCAGATAGCGTAGTGGGCTAGGCGGCAGCTTAAAGCGCGTGGAATGGCGAGTAGAATGCACTGTTAAACTTCTATGATAGGGCAATCAGAGACCCGATTAGATCATTTTATATTTTGGTTAATATAAGAACTCAGCGAAATTCTATCACATTTGTTCAATTTACGTCGCTCATATTTCAGAAAGCGTATTGTGCTAAGCGGCATCTCAAAGCGCATTAAATTTCGAATAAAATGCACTATTAAGCTTCTAGGCTGGGGCAAACAGAGACCCGATTAGATCATTTTACATTATAATTAATAAAAGAATTCAACGAAATTCTATCACATTTGTGCTATTTACATCGCTCCTATTTCAGATAGCGTATTGGGCTAAGCGGCATCTCAAAGCGCATTAAATGACGAGTAAAATGCACTATTAAGCTTCTAGGGTAGGGCAAACAGAGACCCGATTAGATCACTTTATATTATGGTTAATTTAAGAATTCAGCGAAATTCTATCACATTTGTTCAATTTATGTCGCTCCTATTTCAGATAGCTTATTGGGCTAAGCGGCATCTCAAAGCGCATTAAATGGCGAGTGAAATGCCCTATTAAACTTCTAGGGTAGGGCGAACAGAGACCCGATTAGCTCATTTTACATTAAGGTTAATATAAGAATTCAGCGAAATTCTATCACATTTGTTCAATTTACGTCGCTCATATTTCAGATAGCGTATTGGGCTAACCGGCATGTCAAAGCGTAAGAAATGGCGATTAAAATGCACTATTACACTTCTAGGGTGGGGCAAACAGAGGCCCGATTAGATCATTTTATATTATGGTTAATTTTAGAATTCAGCGAAATTCTATCACATTTGTTCAATTTACGTCGCTCCTATTTCAGATAGCGTATTGGGCTAAGGGGCATCTCAAAGCGCATGGTATGGCGAGTAAAATGCAATATTACACTTCTAGGGTAGGGCAAACAGAGACCCGATTAGATCATTTTATATTATGGTTAATTTTAGAATTCAGCGAAATTCTATCACATTTGTTCAATTTACGTCGCTCCTATTTCAGATAGCGTATTGGGCTAAGGGGCATCTCAAAGCGCATGGTATGGCGAGTAAAATGCAATATTACACTTCTAGGGTAGGGCAAACAGAGACCCGATTAGATCATTTTATATTATGGTTAATTTAAGAATTCAGCAAAATTCTATCACATTTGTTCAATTTACGCCGTTCCTATTTCAGATACCGTACTAGGCTAGGCGGCATCGTGAAGCGCGTGGAATGGCGAGTAAAATGAACTATAAAACTTCTATGACAGGGCAATCAGAGACCCGATTAAATCATTTTATATTTTGGTTAATATAAGAATTCAGCGAAGTTCTATCACATTTGTTCAATTTACGTCGCTCCTATTTCAGATAGCGTATTGGGAGAAGCGGCATCTCAAAGCGCATGAAATGGCGAGTAAAATGCACTATTAAACTTCAAGGGTAGAGCAGACAGAGACCCGATTAGTCCATTTTATATTATGGTTAATTTAAGAATTCAGCAAAATTTTATCACATTTGTTCAATTTACGTCGTTCCTATTTCAGATAGCGTATTGGGCTATGCGGCATCTCAAAGCGCATGAAATGACGAGAGAAATGCACTATTAAACTTCTAGGATAGGGCAAACAGAGACCCGATTAGATCATTTTATATTATGGTTAATTTAAGAATTCAGCGAAATTCTATCTCATTAGTTCAATTTACGTAGCTCCTATTTCAGATGGCGTACTGGGCTAGGCGGCATCTTAAAGCGCGTGGAATGTCGAGTAAAATGCACTATTAAACTTCTATGATAGGGCAATCAGAGTCCCGATTAGATCATTTTACATTAAGGTTAAAATAAGAATTCAGCGAAATTCTATCACATTTGTTCAATTTACGTAGCTCCAATTTCAGATAGCGTATTGGGCTAAGCGGCATCTCAAAGCGCAAGAAATGGCGAGTAAAATGCACTATTACACTTCTAGGGCAGTGCAAACAGAGACCCCATTAGATCATTTTATATTATGGTTAATTTAAGAATTCAGCGAAATTCTATCACAATTGTTCAATTTACGTCGCTACTATTTCAGATAGCGTATTGGGCTAAGCGGCATCTCAAAGCGCATGAAATGGCGAGTAAAACGCGCTATTAAACTTCTGGGGTAAGGCAAACAGATACCCGATCAGATCATTTTATATTACGGTTAATATAAGAATGCGGCGTAATTCTATCATATTTGTTCAACTTACGTCGCTCCTATTTCAGGTAGCGTACTTGGCTAGGAGGCATCTTAAAGCGCGTGGAATGGTGACTAAAATGCACTATTAAACTTCTAGGCTAGGGCGAACAGAGACCCGATTAGATCATTTTACATTTTGGTTAATAAAAGAATTCAGCGAAATTCTATCACATTTGTTTAATTTACGTCGCTCCTATTTCAGATAGCGTATTGGGCAAAACGGCATCTCAAAGCGCATGAAATGACGAGTGAAATGCACTATTAGACTTCTATGGTGGGGCGAACAGAGACCCGATTAGATCATTTTACATTAAGGTTAATAAAAGAATTCAGCGAAATTCTATCACATTTGTGCTATTTACATCGCTCCTATTTCAGATAGCGTATTGGGCTAAGCGGCGTCTCAAAGCGCATGAAGTGGCGAGTACAATGCACTATTAAACATCTAGGGTAGGGCAAACAGTGACCCGATTAGATCATTTTATATTATGATTAACATAAGAATTCAGCGAAATTCTATCACATTTGTTCAATTTACGTCGCTCCTATTTCAGATAGCGTATAGAGCTAATCGGCATCCCAAAGCGCAATAAATGGCGTGTAAAATGCACTATTAAACTTCTAGGGCAGGGCAAACAGAGACCCGATTAGATCATTTTATATTATGGTTAATTTAAGAATTCATCAAAATTCTATCACATTTGTTCAATTTACGTCGCTCCTATTTCAGATAGCGTATTGAGCTAAGCGGCATCTCAAAGCGCATGAAATGGCGTGTAAACTGCACTATTAAACTTCTAGGGTAGGGCAAACAGAGATCCGATCAGATCATTTCATATTATGGTTAATTTAAGAATTCAGCAAAATTCTATCACATTTGTTCAATTTACGTCGCTCATATTTCAGATAGCGTATTGTTCTAAGCGGCATCTCAAAGCGCATTAAATGTCGAATAAAATGCACTATTAAACTTCTAGGCTAGGGCGAACAGAGACCCGATTAGATCTTTTTACATTATGGTTAATATAAGAATTCAGGGAAATTCTATCACATTTGTTCAATTTACGTCGCTCCTATTTCAGATAGCGTATTGGGAGAAGCGGCATCTCAAAGGGCATGAAATGGCGAGTAAAATGCACTATTAAACTTCTAGGGTAGGGCAAACAGAGACCCGATTAGATCATTTTATATTATGGTTAATTTAAGAATTCAGCAAAATTCTATCACGTTTGTTCAATTTACGTCGCTCATATTTCAGATAGCGTATTGTGCTAAGCGGCATCTCAAAGCGCAAGAAGTGGCGAGTAAAACGGACTATTAAACTTCTAGGGTAAGGCAAACAGAGACCCGATTAGATCATTTTATATTATGGTCAATTTAAGAATTCAGCAAAATTCTATCACATTTCTTCAATTTACGTCGCTCCTATTTCAGATAGCTTATTGGGCTAAGCGGCATCTGAAAGCGCATGGAATGACGAGTGAAATGCACTATTAAGCTTCTAGGGTAGGGCGAATAGAGACCCGATTAGATCATTTTTCATTAAGATTTATATAAGAATTCAGCGATATTCTATCACATTTGTTCAATTTACGTCGCTCATATTTCAGATGGCGTATTGGGCTAAGCGGCATCTCGAAGCGCATGAAATGGCGACTATAATGCACTATTAAACTTCTAGGATAAGGCAAACAGAGACCAGATTAGATCATTTTATATTACGGTTAATATAAGAATGCGGCGTAATTCTATCACATTTGTTCAACTTACGTCGCTCCTATTTCAGGTAGCGTACTTGGCTAGGAGGCATCTTAAAGCGCGTGGAATGGTGACTAAAATGCACTATTAAACTTCTAGGCTAGGGCGAACAGAGACCCGATTAGATCATTTTACATTTTGGTTAATAAAAGAATTCAGCGAAATTCTATCACATTTGTTCAATTTACGTCGCTCCTATTTCAGATAGCGTATTGGGCTAAGCGGCATCTCAAAGCGCATTAAATGTCGAATAAAATGCACTATTAAACATCTAGGCTAGGGCGAACAGAGAACCGATTAGATCTTTTTACATTATGATTAATAAAAGAATTCAGCGAAATTCTATCACATTTGTGCTGTTTACATCGCTCCTATTTCAGATAGCGTATTGGGCTAAGCGGCATCTCAAAGCGCATGAAGTGACGAGTAAAATGCACTATTAAACTTCTAGGGTAGGGCAAACAGTGACGCGATTGGATCATTTTATATTATGGTTAACATAAGAATTCAGCGAAATTCTATCACATTTGTTCAATTTACGTCGCTCCTATTTCAGATAGCGTACTGGGCTAGGCGGCATCTTAAAGCGCGTGGAAGGGCGAGTAAAATGCACTACTAAACTTCTAGGGTAGGGCAAACAGAGACCCGATTAGATCATTTTATATTATGGTTAATTTAAGAATTCAGCAAAATTCGAACACATTTGTTCAATTTACGTCGCTCCTATTTCAGATAGCGTATTGGGCTAAGCGGCATCTCAAAGCGCATTAAATGTCGAATAAAATGCACTATTAAACATCTAGGCTAGGGCGAACAGAGAACCGATTAGATCTTTTTACATTATGGTTAATATAAGAATTCAGTGAAATTCTATCACATTTGTTCAATTTACGTCGCTCCTATTTCAGGTAGCGTATTGGGCTAAGCGGCATCTTAAAGCGCGTGGAATGGCGATTAAATGCACTATTAAACTTCTAGGGTAGGGCGAACAGAGACCCGATTAGATCATTTTTCATTAAGATTAATGTAAGAATTCAGCGAAATTCTATCACATTTGTTCAATTTACGTCGCTCCTATTTCAGATAGCGTATTGGGCTAGGCGGCATCTCAAAGCGCAAGAAGTGGCGAGTAAAACGGACTATTAAACTTCTAGGGTAAGGCAAACAGAGACCCGATTAGATCATTTTATATTATGGTCAATTTAAGAATTCAGCAAAATTCTATCACATTTCTTCAATTTACGTCGCTCCTATTTCAGATAGCTTATTGGGCTAAGCGGCATCTGAAAGCGCATGGAATGACGAGTGAAATGCACTATTAACCTTCTAGGGTAGGGCGAACAGAGACCCGATTAGATCATTTTTCATTAAGATTTATATAAGAATTCAGCGATATTCTATCACATTTGTTCAATTTACGTCGCTCATATTTCAGATGGCGTATTGGGCTAAGCGGCATCTCGAAGCGCATGAAATGGCGAGTATAATGCACTATTAAACTTCTAGGATAAGGCAAACAGAGACCAGATTAGATCATTTTATATTACGGTTAATATAAGAATGCGGCGTAATTCTATCACATTTGTTCAACTTTCGTCGCTCCTATTTCAGGTAGCGTACTTGGCTAGGAGGCATCTTAAAGCGCGTGGAATGGTGACTAAAATGCACTATTAAACTTCTAGGCTAGGGCGAACAGAGACCCGATTAGATCATTTTACATTTTGGTTAATAAAAGAATTCAGCGAAATTCTATCACATTTGTTCAATTTACGTCGCTCCTATGTCAGATAGCGTATTGGGCTAAGCGGCATCTCAAAGCGCATTAAATGTCGAATAAAATGCACTATTAAACATCTAGGCTAGGGCGAACAGAGAACCGATTAGATCTTTTTACATTATGGTTAATATAAGAATTCAGGGAAATTCTATCACATTTGTTCAATTTACGTCGCTCCTATTTCAGATAGCGTATTGGGAGAAGCGGCATCTCAAAGGGCATGAAATGGCGAGTAAAATGCACTATTAAACTTCTAGGGCAGGGCAAACAGAGACCCGATTAGATCATTTTATATTATGGTTAATTTAAGAATTCAGCAAAATTCTATCACGTTTGTTCAATTTACGTCGCTCATATTTCAGATAGCGTATTGTGCTAAGCGGCATCTCAAAGCGCATGAAATGGCGAGTGAAATGCACTATTAGACTTCTATGCTAGGGCGATCAGAGACCCGATTAGATCATTTTATATTTTGTTTAATATAAGATTTCAGGGAAATTCTATCACATTTGTTCAACTTACGTCGCTCCTATATCAGATAGCGTATTGGGCTAAGAGGCATCTCAAAGCGCATGAAATGGCGAGTGAAATGCACTATTAGACTTCTATGCTAGGGCGATCAGAGACCCGATTAGATCATTTTACATTAAGGTTAATATAAGAATTCACGGAAATTCTATCACATTTGTTCAATTTACGTCGCTCCTATTTCAGATAGCGTATTGGGCTATGCGGCATCTCAAAGCACATGCAATGGCGAGTAAAATGCACTATTAAACTTCTAGGGTAGGGCAAACAGAGACCCGATTAGATCATTTTATATTACGGTTAATATAATATTTCAGGGAAATTCTATCACATTTGTTCAATTTACGTCGCTCCTATTTCAGATGGCGTATTGGGCTAAGCGGCATCTCGAAGCGCATGAAATGGCGAGTAAAATGCACTATTAAACTTCTAGGATAAGGCAAACTGAGACCCGATTAGATCATTTTATATTACCGTTAATATAAGAATTCAGCGTATTTCCATCACATTTGTTCAACTTACGTCGCTCCCATTTCAGATAGCGTACTGGGCTAGGCGGCATCTTAAAGCGCGTGGAATGGCGAGTAAAGTGCACTACTAAACTTCTATAAAAGGTCAATCAGAGACCCGATTAGATCATTTTATATTTTGTTTAATATAAGATTTCAGGGAAATTCTATCACATTTGTTCAATTTACGTCGCTCCTATTTCAGGTAGCGTATTGGGCTAAGCGGCATCTAAAAGCGCATGAAATGGCGAGTATAATGCACTATTAAACTTCTAGGATAAGGCAAACAGACACCCGATTAGATCATTTTATATTATAGTTAATTTAAGAATTCAGCGAAATTATATCACATTTGTTCAATTTACGTCGCTCCTATTTCAGATAGCGTATTGGGCTAAGCGGCATCTCAAAGCGCATGAAATGGCGAGTAAAATGCACTATTAAACATCTAGGGTAGGGCAAACAGAGACCCGATTAGATCATTTTATATTACGGTTAACTTAAGAATTCAGCAAAATTCTAACACATTTGTTCAATTTACGTCGCTCCTATTTCAGATAGCGTATTGGGCAAAGCGGCATCTCAAAGCGCATGAAATGACGAGTGAAATGCACTATTAGACTTCTATGGTGGGGCGAACAGAGACCCGATTAGATCATTTTACATTAAGGTTAATATAAGAATTCAGAGAAATTCTACCACATTTGTTCAATTTACGTCGCTCCTATTTCAGATAGCGTATTGGGCTAAGCGGCATCTTAAAGCGCGTGGAATGGC
>CAKAJE020000382.1:0-61685 GCA_916610135.2 Macropis europaea
GCAAAATTTTATCACATTTGTTCAATTTACGTCGCTCCTATTTCAGATAGCGTACTGGGCTAGGCGGCATCTTGAAGCGCGTGGAATGGCGAGTAAAGTGCACTACTAAACTTCTATGGTAGGGCGAACAGAGACCCGATTAGATCATTTTATATTATGGTTAATTTAAGAATTCAGCAAAATTCGATCACTCTTGTTCAATTTACGTCGCTCGTATTTCAGATAGCGTACTGGGCTAGGCGGCATCTTAAAGCGCGTGGAATGGCGAGTAAAATGCACTATTAAACATCTAGGCTAGGGCGAACAGAGACCAGATTAGATCATTTTACATTCTGGTTAATAAAATAATTCAGCGAAATTCTATCACCTTTGTTCAACTTTCGTCGCTCCTATTTCAGATAGCGTATTGGGCTAAGCGGCATCTCAAAGCGCATGAAATGGCGAGTAAAATGCACTATTAAACTTCTAGGGTAGGGCAAACAGAGACCCGATTAGATCATTTTATGTTACGGTTAATATAAGAATTCAGCGTAATTCTATCACATTTGTTCAACTTACGTCGCTCCTACTTCAGATAGCGTACTGGGCTCGGCGGCATCTTAAAGCGCAAGAAATGGCGAGTAAAATGCACTATTAAACTTCTAGGGTAGGGCAAAGAGAGTCCCGATAAGATGATTTTATATTATGGTTAATTTAAGAATTCAGCCAAATTCTATCACATTTGTTCAATTTACGTCGCTCCTATTTCAGATAGCGTACTGGGCTAGTCGGAATCTTAAAGCGCGTGGATTGGCGAGTAAAATGCACAATTAAACTTCTATGATAGGGTAATCAGAGACCCGATTAGATCATTTTATATTTTGGTTAATTTAAGAATTCAACGAAATTCTATCACATTTGTTCAATTTACGTCGCTCCTATTTCAGATAGCGTGTTTGGGCTAAGCGGCATCTCAAAGCGCATGAAATGGCGAGTAAAATGCACTATTAAACTTCTAGGGTAAGGCAAACAGGGACCCGATTGGATCATTTTACATTATGGTTAATAAAAGAATTCAGCGTAATTCTATCACATTTGTTAAACTTACGTCGCTCCTATTTCAGATAGCGTACTGGGCTAAGCGGCATCTCAAAGCGCATGAAATGGCGAGTGAAATGCACTATTAGACTTCTATGGTAGGGCGACAGAGACACGATTAGATCATTTTACATTAAGGTTAATATAAGAATTCAGGGAAATTCTATCACATTTGTTCAATTTACGTCGCTCCTATTCCAGATAGCGTATTGGGCTATGCGGCAGCTTAAAGCACATGAAATGGCGAGTAAATGCACTATCAAACTTCTATGATAGGGCAAACAGAGGCCCGATTACATCATTTTAATTACGGTTAATATAAGAATTCAGCGTAATTCTATCACATTTGTTCAACTTACGTAGCTCCTATTTCAGATACCATACTGGGCTAGGCGGCATCATAAAGCGCGTGGAATGGCGAGTACAATGCACTACTAAACTTCTATGATAGGGCAATCAGAGACCCGATTAGATCATTTTATATTTTGTTTAATATAAGATTTCAGGGAAATTCTATCGCATTTGTTCAATTTACGTCGCTCCTATTTCAGATAGCGTATTGGGCGAAGCGGCATCTCAAAGCGCATGAAATGGCGACTAAAATGCACTATTAAACTTCTAGGGTAGGGCAAACAGAGACCCGATTAGATCATTTTATATTATGGTTAATTTAAGAATTCAGCAAAATTCTATCACATTTGTTCAATGTACGTCGCTCCTATTTCGGATAGCGTACTGGGCTAGGCGGCACCCTAAAGCGCGTGGAGTGGCGAGTAAAATGCACTATTAATCTTCTATGATAGAGCAATCAGAGACCCGATTAGATCATTTTATATTTTGGTTAATATAAGAATTCAGCGAAATTCTATCACATTTGTTCAATTTACGTCGCTCGTATTTCAGATAGCTTATTGTGCTTAGCGGCATCTCAAAGCGCATGAAATGACGAGTGAAATGCACTATTAAACTTCTAGGGTAGGGCAAACAGAGACCCGATTAGATCATTTTATGTTATGGTTAATTTAAGAATTCAGCGAGATTCTATCACATTTGTTCAACTTACGTCGCTCCTAATTTAGATAGCGTACTGGGCTAGGCGGCATCTTAAAGCGCGTGGAATGGCGAGTAAAATGCACTGCTAAACTTCTATGATAGGGCAATCAGAGACCCGATTAGATCATTGTATATTTTGTTTAATATAAGATTTCAGGGAAATTCTATCACATTTGTTCAATTTACGTCGCTCCTATTTCAGATAGCTTATTGGGCTAAGCGGCATGTCAAAGCGCATGAAATGACGAGTGAAATGCACTGTTAAACTTCTATGATAGGGCAATCAGAGACCCAATTAGATCATTTTATATTTTGTTTAATATAACATTTCAGGGAAATTCTATCACATTTGTTCAATTTACGTCGCTCCTATTTCAGATAGCTTATTGGGCTAAGCGGCATCTGAAGGCGCATGAAATGGCGAGTAAAATGCACTATTAAACTTCTAGGGTAGGGCAAACAGAGACCCGATTAGATCATTTTATATTATAGATAATTTAACAATTCAGCGTAATTCTATCACATTTGTTCAATTTACGTCGCTCCTATTTCAGATAGCGTATTGGGCTAAGCGGCATCTCAAAGCGCATGAAATGGCGAGTAAAATGCACTGTTAAACTTCAAGGGTAGGGCAAACAGAGACCCGATTAGATCATTTTATGTTACGGTTAATATAAGAATTCAGCGTAATTCTATCACATTTGTTCAACTTACGTCGCTCCTACTTCAGATAGCGTACTGGGCTCGGCGGCATCTTAAAGCGCAAGAAATGGCGAGTAAAATGCACTATTAAACTTCTAGGGTAGGCCAAAGAGAGACCCGATAAGATGATTTTATATTATGGTTAATTTAAGAATTCAGCCAAATTCTATCACATTTGTTCAATTTACGTCGCTCCTATATCAGGTAGCGTATTGGGCTAAGCGCCATCTCAAAGCGCATGAAATGGCGAATAAAATGCACTCTTAAACTTCTAGGCTAGGGCGAACAGAGACCCGACTAGATCATTTTACATTAAGGTTAATATAAGAATTCAGGGAAATTCTATCACATTTGTTCAATTTACGTCGCTCCCATTCCAGATAGCGTATTGGGCTATGCGGCACCTTAAAGCACATGAAATGGCGAGTAAAATGCACTATTAAACTTCTATGATACGGCAAACAGAGACCCGATTATATCATTTTATATTACGGTTAATATAAGAATTCAGCGTAATTCTATCACATTTATTCAACTTACGTCGCTCCTATTTCAGGTAGCGTAGTGGGCTAGGCGGCATCTTAAAGCGCGTGGAATGGCGCGTAAAATGCACTACTAAACTTCTATGAGAGGGCAATCAGAGACCCGGTTAGATCATTTTATATTTTGTTTAATATAAGATTTCAGGGAAATACTATCACATTTGTTCAATTTACGTCGCTCCTATTTCAGATAGCGTATTGGGCTAAGCGGCATCTCAAAGCGCATGAAATGGCGAGTAAAATGCACTATTAAACTTCTAGGATAAGGCAAACAGAGACCCGATTAGATCATTTTATATTACGGATAATATAAGAATTCAGCGTAATTCTATCACATTTGTTCAATTTACGTCGCCCCTATTTCAAATAGCGTATTGCACTAAGCGGCATCTCAAAGCGCATGAAATGGCGAGTGAAATGCACAATTAGACTTCTATGGTAGGGCGAACAGAGACACGATTAGATCATTTTACATTAAGCTTAATATAAGAATTCAGGGAAATTCTATCACATTTGTTCAATTTACGTCGCTCCCATCCCAGATAGCGTATTGGGCTATGCGGCACCTTAAAGCACATGAAATGGCGAGTAAAATGCACTATTAAACTACTATGATAGGGCAAACAGAGACCCGATTATATCATTTTATATTACGGTTAATATAAGAATTCAGCGTAATTCTATCACATTTGTTCAACTTACGTAGCTCCTATTTCAGATACCATACTGGGCTAGGCGGCATCATAAAGCGCGTGGAATGGCGACTACAATGCACTACTAAACTTCTATGATAGGGCAATCAGAGACCCGATTAGATCATTTTATATTTTGGTTAATATAAGAATTCAGTGAAATTCTATCACATTTGTTCAATTTACGTCGCTCCAATTTCAGATAGCGTATTGGGCAAAGCGGCATCTCAAAGCGTATGAAATGGCGAATAAAATGCACTATTAAAGTTCTAGGCTCGGGCGAACAGAGATCCGATTAGATCATTTTACATTATGGTTAATAAAAGAATTCAGCGAAATTCTATCACATTCGTTCAACTTATATCGCTCCTATTTCAGATAGCGTATTAGGCTAAGCTGCATCTCAAAGCGCATGAAATGACGAGTAAAATGCACTATTAAAGTTCTAGGGTTGGGCAAACAGAGACCCGATTAGATCATTTTATATTATGGTTAATTTAAGAATTGAGCGAAATTCTATCACATTTGTTCAACTTACGTCGCTCCTAATTTAGATAGCGTACTGGGCTAGGCGGCATCTTAAAGCGCGTGGAATGGCAAGTAAAATGCACTATTAGACTTCTAGGGTAGGGCAAGCAGAGACCCGATTACATCATCTAATATTATGGTTAATTTAAGAATTCAGCAAAATTCTATCACATTTGTTCAATTTACGTCACTCCTATTTCAGATAGCGTATTGGGCTAAGCGGCATCTCTAAGCGCATGAAATGGCGAGTATAATGCAATACTAAACTTCTAGGATAAGGCAAACAGAGACCCGATTAGATCATTTTATATTACGGTTAATATAAGAATTCAGCGTAATTCTATCACATTTGTTCAACTTACGTCGCTCCTAATTTAGATAGCGTACTGGGCTAGGCGGCATCTTAAAGCGCGTGGAATGGCGAGTAAAATGCACTGCTAAACTTCTATGATAGGGCAATCAGAGACCCGATTAGATCATTTTATATTTTGTTTAATATAAGATTTCAGGGAAATTCTATCGCATTTGTTCAATTTACGTAGCTCCTATTTCAGATAGCGTATTGGGCTAAGCGGCATCTCAAAGCGCATGAAATGGCGAGTAAAATGCACAATCAAACTTCTAGGATAAGGCAAACAGAGACCTGATTAGATCATTTTATATTACGGTTAATATAAGAATTCGGCGTAATTCTATCACATTTGTTCAATTTACGTCGCTGCTATTCCAGATAGCTTATTGTGCTTAGCGGCATCTCAAAGCGCATGAAATGACGAGTGAAATACACTATTAAACTTCTAGGGTAGGGCAAACAGAGACCCGATTAGATCATTTTATATTATGGTTAATTTAAGAATTCAGCGAAATTCTATCACATTTGTTCAATTTACGTCGCTCCTATTTCAGATAGCGTATTGGGCTAAGCGGCATCTGAAGGCGCATGGAATGGCGAGTAAAATGCACTATTAAACTTCTAGGGTAGGGCAAACAGATACCCGATTAAATCATTTTATATTATGGTTAATTTAAGATGTCAGCAAAATTTTATCACATTTGTTCAATTTACGTCGCTCCTATTTCAGATAGCGTACTGGGCTAGGCGGCATCTTGAAGCGCGTGGAATGGCGAGTAAAGTGCACTACTGAACTTCTATGGTAGGGTGAACAGAGACCCGATTAGATCAGTTTATATTATGGTTAATTTAAGAATTCAGCAAAATTCGATCACTCTTGTTCAATTTACGTCGCTCGTATTTCAGATAGCGTACTGGGCTAGGCGGCATCTTAAAGCGCGTGGAATGGCGAGGAAAATGCACTATTAAACTTCTAGGCTAGGGCGAACAGAGACCAGATTAGATCATTTTACATTCTGGTTAATAAAATAATTCAGGGAAATTCTATCACCTTTGTTCAACTTTCGTCGCTCCTATTTCAGATAGCGTATTGGGCTAAGCGGCATCTCAAAGCGCATGAAATGGCGAGTAAAATGCACAATCAGACTTCTATGATAGGGCAAACAGAGGCCCGATTACATCATTTTATATTACGGTTAATATAAGAATTCAGCGTAATTCTATCACATTTGTGCAACTTACGTAGCTCCTATTTCAGATACCATACTGGGCTAGGCGGCATCATAAAGCGCGTGGAATGGCGACTACAATGCACTACTAAACTTCTATGATAGGGCAATCAGAGACCCGATTAGATCATTTTATATTTTGGTTAATATAAGAATTCAGTGAAATTCTATCACATTTGTTCAATTTACGTCGCTCCAATTTCAGATAGCGTATTGGGCAAAGCGGCATCTCAAAGCGTATGAAATGGCGAATAAAATGCACTATTAAAGTTCTAGGCTCGGGCGAACAGAGATCCGATTAGATCATTTTACATTATGGTTAATAAAAGAATTCAGCGAAATTCTATCACATTCGTTCAACTTATATCGCTCCTATTTCAGATAGCGTATTAGGCTAAGCTGCATCTCAAAGCGCATGAAATGACGAGTAAAATGCACTATTAAAGTTCTAGGGTTGGGCAAACAGAGACCCGATTAGATCATTTTATATTATGGTTAATTTAAGAATTGAGCGAAATTCTATCACATTTGTTCAACTTACGTCGCTCCTAATTTAGATAGCGTACTGGGCTAGGCGGCATCTTAAAGCGCGTGGAATGGCAAGTAAAATGCACTATTAGACTTCTAGGGTAGGGCAAGCAGAGACCCGATTACATCATCTAATATTATGGTTAATTTAAGAATTCAGCAAAATTCTATCACATTTGTTCAATTTACGTCACTCCTATTTCAGATAGCGTATTGGGCTAAGCGGCATCTCTAAGCGCATGAAATGGCGAGTATAATGCAATACTAAACTTCTAGGATAAGGCAAACAGAGACCCGATTAGATCATTTTATATTACGGTTAATATAAGAATTCAGCGTAATTCTATCACATTTGTTCAATTTACGTCGCTCCTATTTCAGATAGCGTATTGGGATAAGCGGCATCTCAAAGCGCATGAAATGGCGAGTAAAATGCACAATTAAACTACTAGGGTAGGGCAAACAGAGACCCGATTAGATCATTTTATATTGTGGTTAATTTAAGCATTCAGCAAAATTCTATCACATTTGTTCAATTTACGTCGCTCCTATTTCAGATAGCGTATTGGGCTAAGCGGCATCTCAAAGCGCATGAAATGGCGTGTAAAATGCACTATCAAACTTCTGGGATAAGGCAAACAGAGACCGGATTAGATCATTTTATATTACGGTTAATATAAGAATTCAGCGTAATTCTATCACATTTGTTCAACTTACGTCGCTCCTATTTCAGATAGCGTATTGGGCTAAGCGGCATCTCAAAGCGCATGAAATGGCGAGTAAAATGCACAATCAAACTTCTAGGATAAGGCAAACAGAGACCTGATTAGATCATTTTATATTACGGTTAATATAAGAATTCGGCGTAATTCTATCACATTTGTTCAATTTACGTCGCTGCTATTCCAGATAGCTTATTGTGCTTAGCGGCATCTCAAAGCGCATGAAATGACGAGTGAAATGCACTATTAAACTTCTAGGGTAGGGCAAACAGAGACCCGATTAGATCATTTTATATTATGGTTAATTTAAGAATTCAGCGAAATTCTATCACATTTGTTCAATTTACGTCGCTCCTATTTCAGATAGCGTATTGGGCTAAGCGGCATCTGAAGGCGCATGGAATGGCGAGTAAAATGCACTATTAAACTTCTAGGGTAGGGCAAACAGATACCCGATTAATCATTTTATATTATGGTTAATTTAAGATGTCAGCAAAATTTTATCACATTTGTTCAATTTACGTCGCTCCTATTTCAGATAGCGTACTGGGCTAGGCGGCATCTTGAAGCGCGTGGAATGGCGAGTAAAGTGCACTACTAAACTTCTATGGTAGGGCGAACAGAGACCCGATTAGATCATTTTATATTATGGTTAATTTAAGAATTCAGCAAAATTCGATCACTCTTGTTCAATTTACGTCGCTCGTATTTCAGATAGCGTACTGGGCTAGGCGGCATCTTAAAGCGCGTGGAATGGCGAGTAAAATGCACTATTAAACATCTAGGCTAGGGCGAACAGAGACCAGATTAGATCATTTTACATTCTGGTTAATAAAATAATTCAGCGAAATTCTATCACCTTTGTTCAACTTTCGTCGCTCCTATTTCAGATAGCGTATTGGGCTAAGCGGCATCTCAAAGCGCATGAAATGGCGAGTAAAATGCACTATTAAACTTCTAGGGTAGGGCAAACAGAGACCCGATTAGATCATTTTATGTTACGGTTAATATAAGAATTCAGCGTAATTCTATCACATTTGTTCAACTTACGTCGCTCCTACTTCAGATAGCGTACTGGGCTCGGCGGCATCTTAAAGCGCAAGAAATGGCGAGTAAAATGCACTATTAAACTTCTAGGGTAGGGCAAAGAGAGTCCCGATAAGATGATTTTATATTATGGTTAATTTAAGAATTCAGCCAAATTCTATCACATTTGTTCAATTTACGTCGCTCCTATTTCAGATAGCGTACTGGGCTAGGCGGAATCTTAAAGCGCGTGGATTGGCGAGTAAAATGCACAATTAAACTTCTATGATAGGGTAATCAGAGACCCGATTAGATCATTTTATATTTTGGTTAATTTAAGAATTCAACGAAATTCTATCACATTTGTTCAATTTACGTCGCTCCTATTTCAGATAGCGTGTTGGGCTAAGCGGCATCTCAAAGCGCATGAAATGGCGAGTAAAATGCACTATTAAACTTCTAGGGTAAGGCAAACAGGGACCCGATTGGATCATTTTACATTATGGTTAATAAAAGAATTCAGCGTAATTCTATCACATTTGTTAAACTTACGTCGCTCCTATTTCAGATAGCGTACTGGGCTAAGCGGCATCTCAAAGCGCATGAAATGGCGAGTGAAATGCACTATTAGACTTCTATGGTAGGGCGAACAGAGACACGATTAGATCATTTTACATTAAGGTTAATATAAGAATTCAGGGAAATTCTATCACATTTGTTCAATTTACGTCGCTCCTATTCCAGATAGCGTATTGGGCTATGCGGCAGCTTAAAGCACATGAAATGGCGAGTAAAATGCACTATCAAACTTCTATGATAGGGCAAACAGAGGCCCGATTACATCATTTTAAATTACGGTTAATATAAGAATTCAGCGTAATTCTATCACATTTGTTCAACTTACGTAGCTCCTATTTCAGATACCATACTGGGCTAGGCGGCATCATAAAGCGCGTGGAATGGCGAGTACAATGCACTACTAAACTTCTATGATAGGGCAATCAGAGACCCGATTAGATCATTTTATATTTTGTTTAATATAAGATTTCAGGGAAATTCTATCGCATTTGTTCAATTTACGTCGCTCCTATTTCAGATAGCGTATTGGGCGAAGCGGCATCTCAAAGCGCATGAAATGGCGACTAAAATGCACTATTAAACTTCTAGGGTAGGGCAAACAGAGACCCGATTAGATCATTTTATATTATGGTTAATTTAAGAATTCAGCAAAATTCTATCACATTTGTTCAATGTACGTCGCTCCTATTTCGGATAGCGTACTGGGCTAGGCGGCACCCTAAAGCGCGTGGAGTGGCGAGTAAAATGCACTATTAATCTTCTATGATAGAGCAATCAGAGACCCGATTAGATCATTTTATATTTTGGTTAATATAAGAATTCAGCGAAATTCTATCACATTTGTTCAATTTACGTCGCTCGTATTTCAGATAGCTTATTGTGCTTAGCGGCATCTCAAAGCGCATGAAATGACGAGTGAAATGCACTATTAAACTTCTAGGGTAGGGCAAACAGAGACCCGATTAGATCATTTTATGTTATGGTTAATTTAAGAATTCAGCGAGATTCTATCACATTTGTTCAACTTACGTCGCTCCTAATTTAGATAGCGTACTGGGCTAGGCGGCATCTTAAAGCGCGTGGAATGGCGAGTAAAATGCACTGCTAAACTTCTATGATAGGGCAATCAGAGACCCGATTAGATCATTGTATATTTTGTTTAATATAAGATTTCAGGGAAATTCTATCACATTTGTTCAATTTACGTCGCTCCTATTTCAGATAGCTTATTGGGCTAAGCGGCATGTCAAAGCGCATGAAATGACGAGTGAAATGCACTGTTAAACTTCTATGATAGGGCAATCAGAGACCCAATTAGATCATTTTATATTTTGTTTAATATAAGATTTCAGGGAAATTCTATCACATTTGTTCAATTTACGTCGCTCCTATTTCAGATAGCTTATTGGGCTAAGCGGCATCTGAAGGCGCATGAAATGGCGAGTAAAATGCACTATTAAACTTCTAGGGTAGGGCAAACAGAGACCCGATTAGATCATTTTATATTATAGATAATTTAACAATTCAGCGTAATTCTATCACATTTGTTCAATTTACGTCGCTCCTATTTCAGATAGCGTATTGGGCTAAGCGGCATCTCAAAGCGCATGAAATGGCGAGTAAAATGCACTATTAAACTTCAAGGGTAGGGCAAACAGAGACCCGATTAGATCATTTTATGTTACGGTTAATATAAGAATTCAGCGTAATTCTATCACATTTGTTCAACTTACGTCGCTCCTACTTCAGATAGCGTACTGGGCTCGGCGGCATCTTAAAGCGCAAGAAATGGCGAGTAAAATGCACTATTAAACTTCTAGGGTAGGGCAAAGAGAGACCCGATAAGATGATTTTATATTATGGTTAATTTAAGAATTCAGCCAAATTCTATCACATTTGTTCAATTTACGTCGCTCCTATTTCAGATAGCGTATTGGGATAAGCGCCATCTCAAAGCGCGTGGATTGGCGAGTAAAATGCACAATTAAACTTCTAGGGTAGGGTAACCAGAGACCCGATTAGAATATTTTATATTATGGTTAATTTAAGAATTCAGCCAAATTCTATCACATTTGTTCAATTTACGTCGCTCCTATTTCAGATAGCGTACTGGGCTAGGCGGCATCTCAAAGCGCATGAAATGGCGAGTAAAATGCACTATTAAACTTCTAGGGTAAGGCAAACAGGGACCCGATTGGATCATTTTACATTATGGTTAATAAAAGAATTCAGCGTAATTCTATCACATTTGTTAAACTTACGTCGCTCCTATTTCAGATAGCGTACTGGGCTAAGCGGCATCTCAAAGCGCATGAAATGGCGAGTGAAATGCACTATTAGACTTCTATGGTAGGGCGAACAGAGACACGATTAGATCATTTTACATTAAGGTTAATATAAGAATTCAGGGAAATTCTATCACATTTGTTCAATTTACGTCGCTCCTATTCCATATAGCGTATTGGGCTATGCGGCAGCTTAAAGCACATGAAATGGCGAGTAAAATGCACTATCAAACTTCTATGATAGGGCAAACAGAGGCCCGATTACATCATTTTAAATTACGGTTAATATAAGAATTCAGCGTAATTCTATCACATTTGTTCAACTTACGTAGCTCCTATTTCAGATACCATACTGGGCTAGGCGGCATCATAAAGCGCGTGGAATGGCGTGTACAATGCACTACTAAACTTCTATGATAGGGCAATCAGAGACCCGATTAGATCATTTTATATTTTGTTTAATATAAGATTTCAGGGAAATTCTATCGCATTTGTTCAATTTACGTCGATCCTATTTCAGATAGCGTATTCGGCTATGCGGCATCTCAAAGCGCATGAAATGGCGAATAAAATGCACTCTTAAACTTCTAGGCTAGGGCGAACAGAGACCCGATCAGATCATTTTACATTATGGTTAATAAAAGAATTCAGCGAAATTCTATCACATTTGTTCAACTTACGTCGCTCCTATTTCAGATAGCGTATTGGGCTAAGCGGCATCTCAAAGCGCATGAAATGGCGAGTAAAATGCACTATTAGATTTCTATGGTAGGGCGTACAGAGACCCGATTAGATCATTTTATATTATGGTTAATTTAAGAATTCAGCAAAATTCTATCACATTTGTTCAATTTACGTCGCTCCTATTTCAGATACCGTACTGGGCTCGACGGCATCTTAAAGCGCGTGGAATGGCGAGTGAAATGCACTATTAGACTTCTATGGTAGGGCGAACAGAGACCCGACTAGATCATTTTACATTAAGGTTAATATAAGAATTCAGGGAAATTCTATCACATTTGTTCAATTTACGTCGCTCCCATTCCAGATAGCGTATTGGGCTATGCGGCACCTTAAAGCACATGAAATGGCGAGTAAAATGCACTATTAAACTTCTATGATACGGCAAACAGAGACCCGATTATATCATTTTATATTACGGTTAATATAAGAATTCAGCGTAATTCTATCACATTTGTTCAATTTACGTCGCTCCCATTCCAGATAGCGTATTGGGCTATGCGGCACCTTAAAGCACATGAAATGGCGAGTAAAATGCACTATTAAACTTCTATGATACGGCAAACAGAGACCCGATTATATCATTTTATATTACGGTTAATATAAGAATTCAGCGTAATTCTATCACATTTGTTCAACTTACGTCGCTCCTATTTCAGGTAGCGTACTGGGCTAGGCGGCATCTTAAAGCGCGTGGAATGGCGCGTAAAATGCACTACTAAACTTCTATGATAGGGCAATCAGAGACCCGATTAGATCATTTTATATTTTGTTTAATATAAGATTTCAGGGAAATTCTATCACATTTGTTCAATTTACGTCGCTCCTATTTCAGATAGCGTATTGGGCTAAGCGGCATCTCAAAGCGCATGAAATGGCGAGTAAAATGCACTATTAAACTTCTAGGATAAGGCAAACAGAGACCCGATCAGATCATTTTATATTACGGATAATATAAGAATTCAGCGTAATTCTATCACATTTGTTCAATTTACGTCGCCCCTATTTCAAATAGCGTATTGCGCTAAGCGGCATCTCATAGCGCATGAAATGGCGAGTGAAATGCACAATTAGACTTCTATGGTAGGGCGAACAGAGACACGATTAGATCATTTTACATTAAGCTTAATATAAGAATTCAGGGAAATTCTATCACATTTGTTCAATTTACGTCGCTCCTATTCCAGATAGCGCATTGGGCTATGCGGCAGCTTAAAGCACATGAAATGGCGAGTAAAATGCACTATCAAACTTCTATGATAGGGCAAACAGAGGCCCGATTACATCATTTTATATTACGGTTAATATAAGAATTCAGCGTAATTCTATCACATTTGTTCAACTTACGTAGCTCCTATTTCAGATACCATACTGGGCTAGGCGGCATCATAAAGCGCGTGGAATGGCGACTACAATGCACTACTAAACTTCTATGATAGGGCAATCAGAGACCCGATTAGATCATTTTATATTTTGTTTAATATAAGATTTCAGGGAAATTCTATCGCATTTGTTCAATTTACGTCGCTCCTATTTCAGATACCGTACTGGGCTCGACGGCATCTTAAAGAGCGTGGAATGGCGAGTGAAATGCACTATTAGACTTCTATGGTAGGGCGAACAGAGACCCGACTAGATCATTTTACATTAAGGTTAATATAAGAATTCAGGGAAATTCTATCACATTTGTTCAATTTACGTCGCTCCCATCCCAGATAGCGTATTGGGCTATGCGGCACCTTAAAGCACATGAAATGGCGAGTAAAATGCACTATTAAACTACTATGATAGGGCAAACAGAGACCCGATTATATCATTTTATATTACGGTTAATATAAGAATTCAGCGTAATTCTATCACATTTGTTCAACTTACGTCGCTCCTATTTCAGATAGCGTATTGGGCTAAGCGGCATCTCCAAGCGCATGAAATGGCGAGTAAAATGCACTATTAAACTTCTAGGATAAGGCAAACAGAGACCCGATTAGATCATTTTATAATACGGTTAATATAAGAATGCAGCGTAATTCTATCACATTTGTTCAACTTACGTCGCTCCTATTTCAGGTAGCGTACTGGGCTAGGCGGCATCTTAAAGCGCGTGGAATGGCGAGTAAAATGCACTACTAAACTTCTATGATAGGGCAATCAGAGACCCGATTAGATCATTTTATATTTTGTTTAATATAAGATTTCAGGGAAATTCTATCGCATTTGTTCAATTTACGTCGCTCCTATTTCAGATAGCGTATTGGGCTAAGCGGCATCTCAAAGCGCATGAAATGGAGAATAAAATGCACTATTAAACTTCTAGGCTAGGGTGAACAGAGACCCGATTAGATTATTTTACATTATGGTTCATAAAAGAATTCAGCGCAATCCTATCACATTTTTTCAACTTACGTCGCTCCTATTTCAGATAGCGTATTGGGCTAAGCGGCAGCTCAAAGCGCATGAAATGGCGAGTAAAATGCAATATTAAGCTTCTAGGGTACGGCAAACAGACACCCGATTAGATCATTTCATATTATGGTTAATTTAAGAATTCAGCAAAATTCTATCACATTTGTTCAATTTACGTCGCTCCTATTTCAGATACCGTACTGGGCTCGGCGGCATCTTAAAGCGCGTGGAATGGCGAGTGAAATGCACTATTAGACTTCTATGGTAGGGCGAACAGAGACCCGATTAGATCATTTTATATTATGGTTAATTTAAGAATTCAGCAAAATTCTATCACATTTGTTCAATTTACGTCGCTCCTATTTCAGATAGCGTATTGGGCTAAGCGGCATCTCAAAGCGCATGAAATGGCGAGTAAAATGCACTATTAAACTTCTAGGGTAGGGCAAGCAGAGACCCGATTACATCATCTAATATTATGGTTAATTTAAGAATTCAGCAAAATTCTATCACATTTGTTCAATTTACGTCGCTCCTATTTCAGATAGCGCATTGGGCTAAGCGGCATCTCCAAGCGCATGAAATGGCGAGTAAAATGCAATGCTAAACTTCTAGGATAAGGCAAACAGAGACCCGATTAGATCATTTTATATTACGGTTAATATAAGAATTCAGCGTAATTCTATCACATTTGTTCAACTTACGTCGCTCCTAATTTAGATAGCGTACTGGGCTAGGCGGCATCTTAAAGCGCGTGGAATGGCGAGTAAAGTGCACTGCTAAACTTCTATGATAGGGCAATCAGAGACCCGATTAGATCATTTTATATTTTGTTTAATATAAGATTTCAGGGAAATTCTATCACATTTGTTCAATTTACGTAGCTCCTATTTCAGATAGCGTATTGGGCCAAGCGGCATCTCAAAGCGTATGAAATGGCGAATAAAATGCACTATTAAAGTTCTAGGCTAGGGCCAACAGAGATCCGATTAGATCATTTTACATTATGTTTAATAAAAGAATTCAGCGAAATTCTATCACATTTGTTCAATTTACGTCGCTCCTATTTCAGATAGCGTATTGGGCTAAGCGGCATCTGAAGGCGCATGAAATGGCGAGTAAAATGCACTACTAAACTTCTAGGGCAGGGCCAACAGAGACCCGATTAAATCATTTTATATTATGGTTAATTTAAGAATTCAGCGAAATTCTATCACATTTGTTCAATTTACGTCGCTCCTATTTCAAATAGCGTATTGGGCTAAGCGGCATCTCAAAGCGCATGAAATGGCGAGTAGAATGCAATACTAAACTTTTAGGATAAGGCAGACAGAGACCCTATTAGATCATTTTATATTATAGTTAATTTAAGAATTCAGCGAAATTCTATCACATTTGTTCAATTTACGTCGCTCCTATTTCGGATAGCGTATTGGGCTAAGCGGTATCTCAAAGCGCATGAAATGGCGAGTAAAATGCAATACTAAACTTCTAGGATAAGGCAAACAGAGACACGATTAGATCATTTTATATTACGGTTAATATAAGAATGCAGCGTAATTCTATCACATTTGTTCAACTTACGTCGCTCCTAATTTAGATAGCGTACTGGGCTAGGCGGCATCTTAAAGCGCGTGGAATGGCGAGTAAAATGCACTGCTAAACTTCTATGATAGGGCAATCAGAGACCCGATTAGATCATTGTATATTTTGTTTAATATAAGATTTCAGGGAAATTCTATCAAATTTGTTCAATTTACGTCGCTCCTATTTCAGATAGCGTATTGGGCTAACCGGCATCTCAAGGCGCATGAAATGGCGAATAAAATGCGCAATTAAACTTCTAGGCTAGGTCGAACAGAGACCCGATTAGATCATTTTACATTATGGTTCTTAAAAGAATTCAGCGAAATTCTAGCACATTTGTTCAACGTACGTCGCTCCTATTTCAGATAGCGTATTGGGATAAGCGGCATCGAAAAGCACATGAAATGGCGAGTAAAATGCACTATCAAACTTCTAGGATAAGGCAAACAGAGCCCCGATTAGATCATTTTATATTACGGTTAATATAAGAATTCAGCGTAATTCTATCACATTTGTTCAACTTACGTCGCTCCTATTTCAGGTAGCGTACTGGGCTAGGCGCCATCTTGAAGCGCGTGGAATGGCGAGGAAAATGCACTATTAAACTTCTAGGATAAGGCAAACAGAGGCCTGATTAGATCATTTTATATTACGGTGAATATAAGAATTCGGCGTAATTCTATCACATTTGTTCAAGTTACGTCGCTGCTATTCCAGATAGCTTATTGTGCTTAGCGGCATCTCAAAGCGCATGAAATGACGAGTGAAATGCACTATTAAACTTCTAGGATAAGGCAAACAGAGACCCGATTAGATCATTTTATATTTTGGTTAATATAAGAATTCAGCGAAATTCTATCACATTTGTTCAATTTACGTCGCTCATATTTCAGATAGCCAACTGGGCTATGCGGCATCTTAAAGCGCGCGGAATGGCGAGTAAAATGCACTATTAAACTTCTATGCTAGGGCAATCAGAGACCCGATTAGATCATTTCATATTTTGGTTAATATGAGAATTCAGTGAAATTCTATCACATTTGTTTAATTTACGTCGCTCCTATTTCAGATAGCGTATTGGGCAAAGCGGCATCTCAAAGCGTATGAAATCGCGAATAAAATGCACTATTAAAGTTCTAGGGTAGGGCAAACAGAGACCCGATTAGATCATTTTATATTATGGTTAATTTAAGAATTGAGCGAAATTCTATCACATTTGTTCAACTTACGTCGCTCCTAATTTAGATAGCGTACTGGGCTGGGCGGCATCTTAAAGCGCGTGGAATGGCGACTAAAATGCACTGCTAATCTTCTATGATAGGGCAATCAGAGACCCGATTAGATCATTTTATATTTTGTTTAATATAAGATTTCAGGGAAATTCTATCACATTTGTTTAATTTACGTCGCTCCTATTTCAGATAGCGTATTGGGCGAAGCGGCATCTCAAAGCGCATGAAATGGCGACTAAAATGCACTATTAAACTTCTAGGGTAGGGCCAGCAGAGACCCGATTAGATCATTTTATATTATGGTTAATTTAAGAATTCGGCGAAATTCTATCACATTTGTTCAATTTACGTCGCTCCTATTTCAGATAGCGCATTGGGCTAAGCGGCATCTCAAAGCGCATGAAATGGTGAGTAAAATGCACTATTAAACTTCTAGGGTAGGGCAAACAGAGACCCGATTAGATCATTTTATATTATGGTTAATTTAAGAATTCAGCAAAATTCAATCACATTTGTTCAATGTACGTCGCTCCTATTTCGGATAGCGTACTGGGCTAGGCGGCACCCTAAAGCGCGTGGAGTGGCGAGTAAAATCCACTATTAATCTTCTATGATAGGGCAATCAGAGACCCGATTAGATCATTTTATATTTTGGTTAATATAAGAATTCAGCGAAATTCTATCACAATTGTTCTATTTACGTCGCTCGTATTTCAGATAGCTTATTGTGCTTAGCATCATCTCAAAGCGCATGAAATGACGAGTGAAATGCACTATCAAACTTCTAGGGTAGGGCAAACAGAGACCCGATTAGATCATTTTATGTTATGGTTAATTTAAGAATTCAGCGAGATTCTATCACATTTGTTCAACTTACGTCGCTCCTAATTTAGATAGCGTACTGGGCTAGGCCGCATCTTAAAGCGCGTGGAATGGCGAGTAAAATGCACTGCTAAACTTCTATGATAGGGCAATCAGAGACCCGATTAGATCATTGTATATTTTGTTTAATATAAGATTTCAGGGAAATTCTATCACATTTGTTCAATTTACGTCGCTCCTATTTCAGATAGCTTATTGGGCTAAGCGGCATGTCAAAGCGCATGAAATGACGAGTGAAATGCACTGTTAAACTTCTATGATAGGGCAATCAGAGACCCAATTAGATCATTTTATATTTTGTTTAATATAAGATTTCAGGGAAATTCTATCACATTTGTTCAATTTACGTCGCTCCTATTTCAGATAGCTTATTGGGCTAAGCGGCATCTGAAGGCGCATGAAATGGCGAGTAAAATGCACTATTAAACTTCTAGGGTAGGGCAAACAGAGACCCGATTAGATCATTTTATATTATAGATAATTTAACAATTCAGCGTAATTCTATCACATTTGTTCAATTTACGTCGCTCCTATTTCAGATAGCGTATTGGGCTAAGCGGCATCTCAAAGCGCATGAAATGGCGAGTAAAATGCACTGTTAAACTTCAAGGGTAGGGCAAACAGAGACCCGATTAGATCATTTTATGTTACGGTTAATATAAGAATTCAGCGTAATTCTATCACATTTGTTCAACTTACGTCGCTCCTACTTCAGATAGCGTACTGGGCTCGGCGGCATCTTAAAGCGCAAGAAATGGCGAGTAAAATGCACTATTAAACTTCTAGGGTAGGGCAAAGAGAGACCCGATAAGATGATTTTATATTATGGTTAATTTAAGAATTCAGCCAAATTCTATCACATTTGTTCAATTTACGTCGCTCCTATTTCAGATAGCGTATTGGGCTAAGCGCCATCTCAAAGCGCGTGGATTGGCGAGTAAAATGCACAATTAAACTTCTAGGGTAGGGTAATCAGAGACCCGATTAGAATATTTTATATTATGGTTAATTTAAGAATTCAGCCAAATTCTATCACATTTGTTCAATTTACGTCGCTCCTATTTCAGATAGCGTACTGGGCTAGGCGGCATCTCAAAGCGCATGAAATGGCGAGTAAAATGCACTATTAAACTTCTAGGGTAAGGCAAACAGGGACCCGATTGGATCATTTTACATTATGGTTAATAAAAGAATTCAGCGTAATTCTATCACATTTGTTAAACTTACGTCGCTCCTATTTCAGATAGCGTACTGGGCTAAGCGGCATCTCAAAGCGCATGAAATGGCGAGTGAAATACACTATTAGACTTCTATGGTAGGGCGAACAGAGACACGATTAGATCATTTTACATTAAGGTTAATATAAGAATTCACGGAAATTCTATCACATTTGTCCAATTTACGTCGCTCCTATTCCAGATAGCGTATTGGGCTATGCGGCAGCTTAAAGCACATGAAATGGCGAGTAAAATGCACTATCAAACTTCTATGATAGGGCAAACAGAGGCCCGATTACATCATTTTAAATTACGGTTAATATAAGAATTCAGCGTAATTCTATCACATTTGTTCAACTTACGTAGCTCCTATTTCAGATACCATACTGGGCTACGCGGCATCATAAAGCGCGTGGAATGGCGTGTACAATGCACTACTAAACTTCTATGATAGGGCAATCAGAGACCCGATTAGATCATTTTATATTTTGTTTAATATAAGATTTCAGGGAAATTCTATCGCATTTGTTCAATTTACGTCGATCCTATTTCAGATAGCGTATTCGGCTATGCGGCATCTCAAAGCGCATGAAATGGCGAATAAAATGCACTCTTAAACTTCTAGGCTAGGGCGAACAGAGACCCGATCAGATCATTTTACATTATGGTTAATAAAAGAATTCAGCGAAATTCTATCACATTTGTTCAACTTACGTCGCTCCTATTTCAGATAGCGTATTGGGCTAAGCGGCATCTCAAAGCGCATGAAATGGCGAGTAAAATGCACTATTAGATTTCTATGGTAGGGCGTACAGAGACCCGATTAGATCATTTTATATTATGGTTAATTTAAGAATTCAGCAAAATTCTATCACATTTGTTCAATTTACGTCGCTCCTATTTCAGATACCGTACTGGGCTCGACGGCATCTTAAAGCGCGTGGAATGGCGAGTGAAATGCACTATTAGACTTCTATGGTAGGGCGAACAGAGACCCGACTAGATCATTTTACATTAAGGTTAATATAAGAATTCAGGGAAATTCTATCACATTTGTTCAATTTACGTCGCTCCCATTCCAGGTAGCGTATTGGGCTATGCGGCACCTTAAAGCACATGAAATGGCGAGTAAAATGCACTATTAAACTTCTATGATACGGCAAACAGAGACCCGATTATATCATTTTATATTACGGTTAATATAAGAATTCAGCGTAATTCTATCACATTTGTTCAACTTACGTCGCTCCTATTTCAGGTAGCGTACTGGGCTAGGCGGCATCTTAAAGCGCGTGGAATGGCGCGTAAAATGCACTACTAAACTTCTATGATAGGGCAATCAGAGACCCGATTAGATCATTTTATATTTTGTTTAATATAAGATTTCAGGGAAATTCTATCACATTTGTTCAATTTACGTCGCTCCTATTTCAGATAGCGTATTGGGCTAAGCGGCATCTCAAAGCGCATGAAATGGCGAGTAAAATGCACTATTAAACTTCTAGGATAAGGCAAACAGAGACCCGATCAGATCATTTTATATTACGGATAATATAAGAATTCAGTGTAATTCTATCACATTTGTTCAATTTACGTCGCCCCTATTTCAAATAGCGTATTGCGCTAAGCGGCATCTCATAGCGCATGAAATGGCGAGTGAAATGCACAATTAGACTTCTATGGTAGGGCGAACAGAGACACGATTAGATCATTTTACATTAAGCTTAATATAAGAATTCAGGGAAATTCTATCACATTTGTTCAATTTACGTCGCTCCTATTCTAGATAGCGCATTGGGCTATGCGGCAGCTTAAAGCACATGAAATGGCGAGTAAAATGCACTATCAAACTTCTATGATAGGGCAAACAGAGGCCCGATTACATCATTTTATATTACGGTTAATATAAGAATTCAGCGTAATTCTATCACATTTGTTCAACTTACGTAGCTCCTATTTCAGATACCATACTGGGCTAGGCGGCATCATAAAGCGCGTGGAATGGCGACTACAATGCACTACTAAACTTCTATGATAGGGCAATCAGAGACCCGATTAGATCATTTTATATTTTGTTTAATATAAGATTTCAGGGAAATTCTATCGCATTTGTTCAATTTACGTCGCTCCTATTTCAGATACCGTACTGGGCTCGACGGCATCTTAAAGAGCGTGGAATGGCGAGTGAAATGCACTATTAGACTTCTATGGTAGGGCGAACAGAGACCCGACTAGATCATTTTACATTAAGGTTAATGTAAGAATTCAGGGAAATTCTATCACATTTGTTCAATTTACGTCGCTCCCATCCCAGATAGCGTATTGGGCTATGCGGCACCTTAAAGCACATGAAATGGCGAGTAAAATGCACTATTAAACTACTATGATAGGGCAAACAGAGACCCGATTATATCATTTTATATTACGGTTAATATAAGAATTCAGCGTAATTCTATCACATTTGTTCAACTTACGTCGCTCCTATTTCAGATAGCGTATTGGGCTAAGCGGCATCTCCAAGCGCATGAAATGGCGAGTAAAATGCACTATTAAACTTCTAGGATAAGGCAAACAGAGACCCGATTAGATCATTTTATAATACGGTTAATATAAGAATGCAGCGTAATTCTATAACATTTGTTCAACTTACGTCGCTCCTATTTCAGGTAGCGTACTGGGCTAGGCGGCATCTTAAAGCGCGTGGAATGGCGAGTAAAATGCACTACTAAACTTCTATGATAGGGCAATCAGAGACCCGATTAGATCATTTTATATTTTGTTTAATATAAGATTTCAGGGAAATTCTATCGCATTTGTTCAATTTACGTCGCTCCTATTTCAGATAGCGTATTGGGCTAAGCGGCATCTCAAAGCGCATGAAATGGAGAATAAAATGCACTATTAAACTTCTAGGCTAGGGAGAACAGAGACCCGATTAGATCATTTTACATTATGGTACATAAAAGAATTCAGCGCAATCCTATCACATTTTTTCAACTTACGTCGCTCCTATTTCAGATAGCGTATTGGGCTAAGCGGCAGCTCAAAGCGCATGAAATGGCGAGTAAAATGCAATATTAAGCTTCTAGGGTACGGCAAACAGACACCCGATTAGATCATTTCATATTATGGTTAATTTAAGAATTCAGCAAAATTCTATCACATTTGTTCAATTTACGTCGCTCCTATTTCAGATACCGTACTGGGCTCGGCGGCATCTTAAAGCGCGTGGAATGGCGAGTGAAATGCACTATTAGACTTCTGTGGTAGGGCGAACAGAGACCCGATTAGATCATTTTATATTATGGTTAATTTAAGAATTCAGCAAAATTCTATCACATTTGTTCAATTTACGTCGCTCCTATTTCAGATAGCGTATTGGGCTAAGCGGCATCTCAAAGCGCATGAAATGGCGAGTAAAATGCACTATTAAACTTCTAGGGTAGGGCAAGCAGAGACCCGATTACATCATCTAATATTATGGTTAATTTAAGAATTCAGCAAAATTCTATCACATTTGTTCAATTTACGTCGCTCCTATTTCAGATAGCGCATTGGGCTAAGCGGCATCTCCAAGCGCATGAAATGGCGAGTAAAATGCAATGCTAAACTTCTAGGATAAGGCAAACAGAGACCCGATTAGATCATTTTATATTACGGTTAATATAAGAATTCAGCGTAATTCTATCACATTTGTTCAACTTACGTCGCTCCTAATTTAGATAGCGTACTGGGCTAGGCGGCATCTTAAAGCGCGTGGAATGGCGAGTAAAATGCACTGCTAAACTTCTATGATAGGGCAATCAGAGACCCGATTAGATCATTTTATATTTTGTTTAATATAAGATTTCAGGGAAATTCTATCACATTTGTTCAATTTACGTAGCTCCTATTTCAGATAGCGTATTGGGCCAAGCGGCATCTCAAAGCGTATGAAATGGCGAATAAAATTCACTATTAAAGTTCTAGGCTAGGGCCAACAGAGATCCGATTAGATCATTTTACATTATGTTTAATAAAAGAATTCAGCGAAATTCTATCACATTTGTTCAATTTACGTCGCTCCTATTTCAGATAGCGTATTGGGCTAAGCGGCATCTGAAGGCGCATGAAATGGCGAGTGAAATGCACTACTAAACTTCTAGGGCAGGGCCAACAGAGACCCGATTAAATCATTTTATATTATGGTTAATTTAAGAATTCAGCGAAATTCTATCACATTTGTTCAATTTACGTCGCTCCTATTTCAAATAGCGTATTGGGCTAAGCGGCATCTCAAAGCGCATGAAATGGCGAGTAGAATGCAATACTAAACTTTTAGGATAAGGCAGACAGAGACCCTATTAGATCATTTTATATTATAGTTAATTTAAGAATTCAGCGAAATTCTATCACATTTGTTCAATTTACGTCGCTCCTATTTCGGATAGCGTATTGGGCTAAGCGGTATCTCAAAGCGCATGAAATGGCGAGTAAAATGCAATACTAAACTTCTAGGATAAGGCAAACAGAGACCCGATTAGATCATTTTATAATACGGTTAATATAAGAATGCAGCGTAATTCTATCACATTTGTTCAACTTACGTCGCTCCTATTTCAGGTAGCGTACTGGGCTAGGCGGCATCTTAAAGCGCGTGGAATGGCGAGTAAAATGCACTACTAAACTTCTATGATAGGGCAATCAGAGACCCGATTAGATCATTTTATATTTTGTTTAATATAAGATTTCAGGGAAATTCTATCGCATTTGTTCAATTTACGTCGCTCCTATTTCAGATAGCGTATTGGGCTAAGCGGCATCTCAAAGCGCATGAAATGGAGAATAAAATGCACTATTAAACTTCTAGGCTAGGGAGAACAGAGACCCGATTAGATCATTTTACATTATGGTTCATAAAAGAATTCAGCGCAATCCTATCACATTTTTTCAACTTACGTCGCTCCTATTTCAGATAGCGTATTGGGCTAAGCGGCAGCTCAAAGCGCATGAAATGGCGAGTAAAATGCAATATTAAGCTTCTAGGGTACGGCAAACAGACACCCGATTAGATCATTTCATATTATGGTTAATTTAAGAATTCAGCAAAATTCTATCACATTTGTTCAATTTACGTCGCTCCTATTTCAGATACCGTACTGGGCTCGGCGGCATCTTAAAGCGCGTGGAATGGCGAGTGAAATGCACTATTAGACTTCTATGGTAGGGCGAACAGAGACCCGATTAGATCATTTTATATTATGGTTAATTTAAGAATTCAGCAAAATTCTATCACATTTGTTCAATTTACGTCGCTCCTATTTCAGATAGCGTATTGGGCTAAGCGGCATCTCAAAGCGCATGAAATGGCGAGTAAAATGCACTATTAAACTTCTAGGGTAGGGCAAGCAGAGACCCGATTACATCATCTAATATTATGGTTAATTTAAGAATTCAGCAAAATTCTATCACATTTGTTCAATTTACGTCGCTCCTATTTCAGATAGCGCATTGGGCTAAGCGGCATCTCCAAGCGCATGAAATGGCGAGTAAAATGCAATGCTAAACTTCTAGGATAAGGCAAACAGAGACCCGATTAGATCATTTTATATTACGGTTAATATAAGAATTCAGCGTAATTCTATCACATTTGTTCAACTTACGTCGCTCCTAATTTAGATAGCGTACTGGGCTAGGCGGCATCTTAAAGCGCGTGGAATGGCGAGTAAAATGCACTGCTAAACTTCTATGATAGGGCAATCAGAGACCCGATTAGATCATTTTATATTTTGTTTAATATAAGATTTCAGGGAAATTCTATCACATTTGTTCAATTTACGTAGCTCCTATTTCAGATAGCGTATTGGGCCAAGCGGCATCTCAAAGCGTATGAAATGGCGAATAAAATGCACTATTAAAGTTCTAGGCTAGGGCCAACAGAGATCCGATTAGATCATTTTACATTATGTTTAATAAAAGAATTCAGCGAAATTCTATCACATTTGTTCAATTTACGTCGCTCCTATTTCAGATAGCGTATTGGGCTAACCGGCATCTCAAGGCGCATGAAATGGCGAATAAAATGCGCAATTAAACTTCTAGGCTAGGTCGAACAGAGACCCGATTAGATCATTTTACATTATGGTTCTTAAAAGAATTCAGCGAAATTCTAGCACATTTGTTCAACGTACGTCGCTCCTATTTCAGATAGCGTATTGGGATAAGCGGCATCGAAAAGCACATGAAATGGCGAGTAAAATGCACTATCAAACTTCTAGGATAAGGCAAACAGAGACCCGATTAGATCATTTTATATTACGGTTAATATAAGAATTCAGCGTAATTCTATCACATTTGTTCAACTTACGTCGCTCCTATTTCAGGTAGCGTACTGGGCTAGGCGCCATCTTAAAGCGCGTGGAATGGCGAGGAAAATGCACTATTAAACTTCTAGGATAAGGCAAACAGAGGCCTGATTAGATCATTTTATATTACGGTGAATATAAGAATTCGGCGTAATTCTATCACATTTGTTCAAGTTACGTCGCTGCTATTCCAGATAGCTTATTGTGCTTAGCGGCATCTCAAAGCGCATGAAATGACGAGTGAAATGCACTATTAAACTTCTAGGATAAGGCAAACAGAGACCCGATTAGATCATTTTATATTTTGGTTAATATAAGAATTCAGCGAAATTCTATCACATTTGTTCAATTTACGTCGCTCATATTTCAGATAGCCAACTGGGCTATGCGGCATCTTAAAGCGCGCGGAATGGCGAGTAAAATGCACTATTAAACTTCTATGCTAGGGCAATCAGAGACCCGATTAGATCATTTCATATTTTGGTTAATATGAGAATTCAGTGAAATTCTATCACATTTGTTTAATTTACGTCGCTCCTATTTCAGATAGCGTATTGGGCAAAGCGGCATCTCAAAGCGTATGAAATCGCGAATAAAATGCACTATTAAAGTTCTAGGGTAGGGCAAACAGAGACCCGATTAGATCATTTGATATTATGGTTAATTTAAGAATTGAGCGAAATTCTATCACATTTGTTCAACTTACGTCGCTCCTAATTTAGATAGCGTACTGGGCTGGGCGGCATCTTAAAGCGCGTGGAATGGCGACTAAAATGCACTGCTAATCTTCTATGATAGGGCAATCAGAGACCCGATTAGATCATTTTATATTTTGTTTAATATAAGATTTCAGGGAAATTCTATCACATTTGTTTAATTTACGTCGCTCCTATTTCAGATAGCGTATTGGGCGAAGCGGCATCTCAAAGCGCATGAAATGGCGACTAAAATGCACTATTAAACTTCTAGGGTAGGGCCAGCAGAGACCCGATTAGATCATTTTATATTATGGTTAATTTAAGAATTCGGCGAAATTCTATCACATTTGTTCAATTTACGTCGCTCCTATTTCAGATAGCGCATTGGGCTAAGCGGCATCTCAAAGCGCATGAAATGGCGAGTAAAATGCACTATTAAACTTCTAGGGTAGGGCAAACAGAGACCCGATTAGATCATTTTATATTATGGTTAATTTAAGAATTCAGCAAAATTCAATCACATTTGTTCAATGTACGTCGCTCCTATTTCGGATAGCGTACTGGGCTAGGCGGCACCCTAAAGCGCGTGGAGTGGCGAGTAAAATCCACTATTAATCTTCTATGATAGGGCAATCAGAGACCCGATTAGATCATTTTATATTTTGGTTAATATAAGAATTCAGCGAAATTCTATCACAATTGTTCTATTTACGTCGCTCGTATTTCAGATAGCTTATTGTGCTTAGCGGCATCTCAAAGCGCATGAACTGACGAGTGAAATGCACTATTAAACTTCTAGGGTAGGGCAAACAGAGACCCGATTAGATCATTTTATGTTATGGTTAATTTAAGAATTCAGCGAGATTCTATCACATTTGTTCAACTTACGTCGCTCCTAATTTAGATAGCGTACTGGGCTAGGCGGCATCTTAAAGCGCGTGGAATGGCGAGTAAAATGCACTGCTAAACTTCTATGATAGGGCAATCAGAGACCCGATTAGATCATTGTATATTTTGTTTAATATAAGATTTCAGGGAAATTCTATCACATTTGTTCAATTTACGTCGCTCCTATTTCAGATAGCTTATTGGGCTAAGCGGCATGTCAAAGCGCATGAAATGACGAGTGAAATGCACTGTTAAACTTCTATGATAGGGCAATCAGAGACCCAATTAGATCATTTTATATTTTGTTTAATATAAGATTTCAGGGAAATTCTATCACATTTGTTCAATTTACGTCGCTCCTATTTCAGATAGCTTATTGGGCTAAGCGGCATCGGAAGGCGCATGAAATGGCGAGTAAAATGCACTATTAAACTTCTAGGGTAGGGCAAACAGAGACCCGATTAGATCATTTTATATTATAGATAATTTAACAATTCAGCGTAATTCTATCACATTTGTTCAATTTACGTCGCTCCTATTTCAGATAGCGTATTGGGCTAAGCGGCATCTCAAAGCGCATGAAATGGCGAGTAAAATGCACTGTTAAACTTCAAGGGTAGGGCAAACAGAGACCCGATTAGATCATTTTATGTTACGGTTAATATAAGAATTCAGCGTAATTCTATCACATTTGTTCAACTTACGTCGCTCCTACTTCAGATAGCGTACTGGGCTCGGCGGCATCTTAAAGCGCAAGAAATGGCGAGTAAAATGCACTATTAAACTTCTAGGGTAGGGCAAAGAGAGACCCGATAAGATGATTTTATATTATGGTTAATTTAAGAATTCAGCCAAATTCTATCACATTTGTTCAATTTACGTCGCTCCTATTTCAGATAGCGTATTGGGCTAAGCGCCATCTCAAAGCGCGTGGATTGGCGAGTAAAATGCACAATTAAACTTCTAGGGTAGGGTAATCAGAGACCCGATTAGAATATTTTATATTATGGTTAATTTAAGAATTCAGCCAAATTCTATCACATTTGTTCAATTTACGTCGCTCCTATTTCAGATAGCGTACTGGGCTAGGCGGCATCTCAAAGCGCATGAAATGGCGAGTAAAATGCACTATTAAACTTCTAGGGTAGGGCAAACAGAGACCCGATTGGATCATTTTACATTATGGTTAATAAAAGAATTCAGCGTAATTCTATCACATTTGTTAAACTTACGTCGCTCCTATTTCAGATAGCGTACTGGGCTAAGCGGCATCTCAAAGCGCATGAAATGGCGAGTGAAATGCACTATTAGACTTCTATGGTAGGGCGAACAGAGACACGATTAGATCATTTTACATTAAGGTTAATATAAGAATTCAGGGAAATTCTATCACATTTGTCCAATTTACGTCGCTCCTATTCCAGATAGCGTATTGGGCTATGCGGCAGCTTAAAGCACATGAAATGGCGAGTAAAATGCACTATCAAACTTCTATGATAGGGCAAACAGAGGCCCGATTACATCATTTTAAATTACGGTTAATATAAGAATTCAGCGTAATTCTATCACATTTGTTCAACTTACGTAGCTCCTATTTCAGATACCATACTGGGCTAGGCGGCATCATAAAGCGCGTGGAATGGCGTGTACAATGCACTACTAAACTTCTATGATAGGGCAATCAGAGACCCGATTAGATCATTTTATATTTTGTTTAATATAAGATTTCAGGGAAATTCTATCACATTTGTTCAATTTACGTAGCTCCTATTTCAGATAGCGTATTGGGCCAAGCGGCATCTCAAAGCGTATGAAATGGCGAATAAAATGCACTATTAAAGTTCTAGGCTAGGGCCAACAGAGATCCGATTAGATCATTTTACATTATGTTTAATAAAAGAATTCAGCGAAATTCTATCACATTTGTTCAATTTACGTCGCTCCTATTTCAGATAGCGTATTGGGCTAAGCGGCATCTGAAGGCGCATGAAATGGCGAGTAAAATGCACTACTAAACTTCTAGGGCAGGGCCAACAGAGACCCGATTAAATCATTTTATATTATGGTTAATTTAAGAATTCAGCGAAATTCTATCACATTTGTTCAATTTACGTCGCTCCTATTTCAAATAGCGTATTGGACTAAGCGGCATCTCAAAGCGCATGAAATGGCGAGTAGAATGCAATACTAAACTTTTAGGATAAGGCAGACAGAGACCCTATTAGATCATTTTATATTATAGTTAATTTAAGAATTCAGCGAAATTCTATCACATTTGTTCAATTTACGTCGCTCCTATTTCGGATAGCGTATTGGGCTAAGCGGTATCTCAAAGCGCATGAAATGGCGAGTAAAATGCAATACTAAACTTCTAGGATAAGGCAAACAGAGACACGATTAGATCATTTTATATTACGGTTAATATAAGAATTCAGCGTAATTCTATCACATTTGTTCAACTTACGTCGCTCCTAATTTAGATAGCGTACTGGGCTAGGCGGCATCTTAAAGCGCGTGGAATGGCGTGTAAAATGCACTGCTAAACTTCTATGATAGGGCAATCAGAGACCCGATTAGATCATTGTATATTTTGTTTAATATAAGATTTCAGGGAAATTCTATCAAATTTGTTCAATTTACGTCGCTCCTATTTCAGATAGCGTATTGGGCTAACCGGCATCTCAAGGCGCATGAAATGGCGAATAAAATGCGCAATTAAACTTCTAGGCTAGGTCGAACAGAGACCCGATTAGATCATTTTACATTATGGTTCTTAAAAGAATTCAGCGAAATTCTAGCACATTTGTTCAACGTACGTCGCTCCTATTTCAGATAGCGTATTGGGATAAGCGGCATCGAAAAGCACATGAAATGGCGAGTAAAATGCACTATCAAACTTCTAGGATAAGGCAAACAGAGACCCGATTAGATCATTTTATATTACGGTTAATATAAGAATTCAGCGTAATTCTATCACATTTGTTCAACTTACGTCGCTCCTATTTCAGGTAGCGTACTGGGCTAGGCGCCATCTTAAAGCGCGTGGAATGGCGAGGAAAATGCACTATTAAACTTCTAGGATAAGGCAAACAGAGGCCTGATTAGATCATTTTATATTACGGTGAATATAAGAATTCGGCGTAATTCTATCACATTTGTTCAAGTTACGTCGCTGCTATTCCAGATAGCTTATTGTGCTTAGCGGCATCTCAAAGCGCATGAAATGACGAGTGAAATGCACTATTAAACTTCTAGGATAAGGCAAACAGAGACCCGATTAGATCATTTTATATTTTGGTTAATATAAGAATTCAGCGAAATTCTATCACATTTGTTCAATTTACGTCGCTCATATTTCAGATAGCCAACTGGGCTATGCGGCATCTTAAAGCGCGCGGAATGGCGAGTAAAATGCACTATTAAACTTCTATGCTAGGGCAATCAGAGACCCGATTAGATCATTTCATATTTTGGTTAATATGAGAATTCAGTGAAATTCTATCACATTTGTTTAATTTACGTCGCTCCTATTTCAGATAGCGTATTGGGCAAAGCGGCATCTCAAAGCGTATGAAATCGCGAATAAAATGCACTATTAAAGTTCTAGGGTAGGGCAAACAGAGACCCGATTAGATCATTTTATATTATGGTTAATTTAAGAATTGAGCGAAATTCTATCACATTTGTTCAAATTACGTCGCTCCTAATTTAGATAGCGTACTGGGCTGGGCGGCATCTTAAAGCGCGTGGAATGGCGACTAAAATGCACTGCTAATCTTCTATGATAGGGCAATCAGAGACCCGATTAGATCATTTTATATTTTGTTTAATATAAGATTTCAGGGAAATTCTATCACATTTGTTTAATTTACGTCGCTCCTATTTCAGATAGCGTATTGGGCGAAGCGGCATCTCAAAGCGCATGAAATGGCGACTAAAATGCACTATTAAACTTCTAGGGTAGGGCCAGCAGAGACCCGATTAGATCATTTTATATTATGGTTAATTTAAGAATTCGGCGAAATTCTATCACATTTGTTCAATTTACGTCGCTCCTATTTCAGATAGCGCATTGGGCTAAGCGGCATCTCAAAGCGCATGAAATGGCGAGTAAAATGCACTATTAAACTTCTAGGGTAGGGCAAACAGAGACCCGATTAGATCATTTTATATTATGGTTAATTTAAGAATTCAGCAAAATTCAATCACATTTGTTCAATGTACGTCGCTCCTATTTCGGATAGCGTACTGGGCTAGGCGGCACCCTAAAGCGCGTGGAGTGGCGAGTAAAATCCACTATTAATCTTCTATGATAGGGCAATCAGAGACCCGATTAGATCATTTTATATTTTGGTTAATATAAGAATTCAGCGAAATTCTATCACAATTGTTCTATTTACGTCGCTCGTATTTCAGATAGCTTATTGTGCTTAGCGGCATCTCAAAGCGCATGAACTGACGAGTGAAATGCACTATTAAACTTCTAGGGTAGGGCAAACAGAGACCCGATTAGATCATTTTATGTTATGGTTAATTTAAGAATTCAGCGAGATTCTATCACATTTGTTCAACTTACGTCGCTCCTAATTTAGATAGCGTACTGGGCTAGGCGGCATCTTAAAGCGCGTGGAATGGCGAGTAAAATGCACTGCTAAACTTCTATGATAGGGCAATCAGAGACCCGATTAGATCATTGTATATTTTGTTTAATATAAGATTTCAGGGAAATTCTATCACATTTGTTCAATTTACGTCGCTCCTATTTCAGATAGCTTATTGGGCTAAGCGGCATGTCAAAGCGCATGAAATGACGAGTGAAATGCACTGTTAAACTTCTATGATAGGGCAATCAGAGACCCAATTAGATCATTTTATATTTTGTTTAATATAAGATTTCAGGGAAATTCTATCACATTTGTTCAATTTACGTCGCTCCTATTTCAGATAGCTTATTGGACTAAGCGGCATCGGAAGGCGCATGAAATGGCGAGTAAAATGCACTATTAAACTTCTAGGGTAGGGCAAACAGAGACCCGATTAGATCATTTTATATTATAGATAATTTAACAATTCAGCGTAATTCTATCACATTTGTTCAACTTACGTCGCTCCTACTTCAGATAGCGTACTGGGCTCGGCGGCATCTTAAAGCGCAAGAAATGGCGAGTAAAATGCACTATTAAACTTCTAGGGTAGGGCAAAGAGAGACCCGATAAGATGATTTTATATTATGGTTAATTTAAGAATTCAGCCAAATTCTATCACATTTGTTCAATTTACGTCGCTCCTATTTCAGATAGCGTATTGGGCTAAGCGCCATCTCAAAGCGCGTGGATTGGCGAGTAAAATGCACAATTAAACTTCTAGGGTAGGGTAATCAGAGACCCGATTAGAATATTTTATATTATGGTTAATTTAAGAATTCAGCCAAATTCTATCACATTTGTTCAATTTACGTCGCTCCTATTTCAGATAGCGTACTGGGCTAGGCGGCATCTCAAAGCGCATGAAATGGCGAGTAAAATGCACTATTAAACTTCTAGGGTAAGGCAAACAGGGACCCGATTGGATCATTTTACATTATGGTTAATAAAAGAATTCAGCGTAATTCTATCACATTTGTTAAACTTACGTCGCTCCTATTTCAGATAGCGTACTGGGCTAAGCGGCATCTCAAAGCGCATGAAATGGCGAGTGAAATGCACTATTAGACTTCTATGGTAGGGCGAACAGAGACACGATTAGATCATTTTACATTAAGGTTAATATAAGAATTCAGGGAAATTCTATCACATTTGTCCAATTTACGTCGCTCCTATTCCAGATAGCGTATTGGGCTATGCGGCAGCTTAAAGCACATGAAATGGCGAGTAAAATGCACTATCAAACTTCTATGATAGGGCAAACAGAGGCCCGATTACATCATTTTAAATTACGGTTAATATAAGAATTCAGCGTAATTCTATCACATTTGTTCAACTTACGTAGCTCCTATTTCAGATACCATACTGGGCTAGGCGGCATCATAAAGCGCGTGGAATGGCGTGTACAATGCACTACTAAACTTCTATGATAGGGCAATCAGAGACCCGATTAGATCATTTTATATTTTGTTTAATATAAGATTTCAGGGAAATTCTATCGCATTTGTTCAATTTACGTCGATCCTATTTCAGATAGCGTATTCGGCTATGCGGCATCTCAAAGCGCATGAAATGGAGAATAAAATGCACTATTAAACTTCTAGGCTAGGGAGAACAGAGACCCGATTAGATCATTTTACATTATGGTACATAAAAGAATTCAGCGCAATCCTATCACATTTTTTCAACTTACGTCGCTCCTATTTCAGATAGCGTATTGGGCTAAGCGGCAGCTCAAAGAGCATGAAATGGCGAGTAAAATGCAATATTAAGCTTCTAGGGTACGGCAAACAGACACCCGATTAGATCATTTCATATTATGGTTAATTTAAGAATTCAGCAAAATTCTATCACATTTGTTCAATTTACGTCGCTCCTATTTCAGATACCGTACTGGGCTCGGCGGCATCTTAAAGCGCGTGGAATGGCGAGTGAAATGCACTATTAGACTTCTGTGGTAGGGCGAACAGAGACCCGATTAGATCATTTTATATTATGGTTAATTTAAGAATTCAGCAAAATTCTATCACATTTGTTCAATTTACGTCGCTCCTATTTCAGATAGCGTATTGGGCTAAGCGGCATCTCAAAGCGCATGAAATGGCGAGTAAAATGCACTATTAAACTTCTAGGGTAGGGCAAGCAGAGACCCGATTACATCATCTAATATTATGGTTAATTTAAGAATTCAGCAAAATTCTATCACATTTGTTCAATTTACGTCGCTCCTATTTCAGATAGCGCATTGGGCTAAGCGGCATCTCCAAGCGCATGAAATGGCGAGTAAAATGCAATGCTAAACTTCTAGGATAAGGCAAACAGAGACCCGATTAGATCATTTTATATTACGGTTAATATAAGAATTCAGCGTAATTCTATCACATTTGTTCAACTTACGTCGCTCCTAATTTAGATAGCGTACTGGGCTAGGCGGCATCTTAAAGCGCGTGGAATGGCGAGTAAAATGCACTGCTAAACTTCTATGATAGGGCAATCAGAGACCCGATTAGATCATTTTATATTTTGTTTAATATAAGATTTCAGGGAAATTCTATCACATTTGTTCAATTTACGTAGCTCCTATTTCAGATAGCGTATTGGGCCAAGCGGCATCTCAAAGCGTATGAAATGGCGAATAAAATTCACTATTAAAGTTCTAGGCTAGGGCCAACAGAGATCCGATTAGATCATTTTACATTATGTTTAATAAAAGAATTCAGCGAAATTCTATCACATTTGTTCAATTTACGTCGCTCCTATTTCAGATAGCGTATTGGGCTAAGCGGCATCTGAAGGCGCATGAAATGGCGAGTAAAATGCACTACTAAACTTCTAGGGCAGGGCCAACAGAGACCCGATTAAATCATTTTATATTATGGTTAATTTAAGAATTCAGCGAAATTCTATCACATTTGTTCAATTTACGTCGCTCCTATTTCAAATAGCGTATTGGACTAAGCGGCATCTCAAAGCGCATGAAATGGCGAGTAGAATGCAATACTAAACTTTTAGGATAAGGCAGACAGAGACCCTATTAGATCATTTTATATTATAGTTAATTTAAGAATTCAGCGAAATTCTATCACATTTGTTCAATTTACGTCGCTCCTATTTCGGATAGCGTATTGGGCTAAGCGGTATCTCAAAGCGCATGAAATGGCGAGTAAAATGCAATACTAAACTTCTAGGATAAGGCAAACAGAGACACGATTAGATCATTTTATATTACGGTTAATATAAGAATTCAGCGTAATTCTATCACATTTGTTCAACTTACGTCGCTCCTAATTTAGATAGCGTACTGGGCTAGGCGGCATCTTAAAGCGCGTGGAATGGCGAGTAAAATGCACTGCTAAACTTCTATGATAGGGCAATCAGAGACCCGATTAGATCATTGTATATTTTGTTTAATATAAGATTTCAGGGAAATTCTATCAAATTTGTTCAATTTACGTCGCTCCTATTTCAGATAGCGTATTGGGCTAACCGGCATCTCAAGGCGCATGAAATGGCGAATAAAATGCGCAATTAAACTTCTAGGCTAGGTCGAACAGAGACCCGATTAGATCATTTTACATTATGGTTCTTAAAAGAATTCAGCGAAATTCTAGCACATTTGTTCAACGTACGTCGCTCCTATTTCAGATAGCGTATTGGGATAAGCGGCATCGAAAAGCACATGAAATGGCGAGTAAAATGCACTATCAAACTTCTAGGATAAGGCAAACAGAGACCCGATTAGATCATTTTATATTACGGTTAATATAAGAATTCAGCGTAATTCTATCACATTTGTTCAACTTACGTCGCTCCTATTTCAGGTAGCGTACTGGGCTAGGCGCCATCTTAAAGCGCGTGGAATGGCGAGGAAAATGCACTATTAAACTTCTAGGATAAGGCAAACAGAGGCCTGATTAGATCATTTTATATTACGGTGAATATAAGAATTCGGCGTAATTCTATCACATTTGTTCAAGTTACGTCGCTGCTATTCCAGATAGCTTATTGTGCTTAGCGGCATCTCAAAGCGCATGAAATGACGAGTGAAATGCACTATTAAACTTCTAGGATAAGGCAAACAGAGACCCGATTAGATCATTTTATATTTTGGTTAATATAAGAATTCAGCGAAATTCTATCACATTTGTTCAATTTACGTCGCTCATATTTCAGATAGCCAACTGGGCTATGCGGCATCTTAAAGCGCGCGGAATGGCGAGTAAAATGCACTATTAAACTTCTATGCTAGGGCAATCAGAGACCCGATTAGATCATTTCATATTTTGGTTAATATGAGAATTCAGTGAAATTCTATCACATTTGTTTAATTTACGTCGCTCCTATTTCAGATAGCGTATTGGGCAAAGCGGCATCTCAAAGCGTATGAAATCGCGAATAAAATGCACTATTAAAGTTCTAGGGTAGGGCAAACAGAGACCCGATTAGATCATTTTATATTATGGTTAATTTAAGAATTGAGCGAAATTCTATCACATTTGTTCAACTTACGTCGCTCCTAATTTAGATAGCGTACTGGGCTGGGCGGCATCTTAAAGCGCGTGGAATGGCGACTAAAATGCACTGCTAATCTTCTATGATAGGGCAATCAGAGACCCGATTAGATCATTTTATATTTTGTTTAATATAAGATTTCAGGGAAATTCTATCACATTTGTTTAATTTACGTCGCTCCTATTTCAGATAGCGTATTGGGCGAAGCGGCATCTCAAAGCGCATGAAATGGCGACTAAAATGCACTATTAAACTTCTAGGGTAGGGCCAGCAGAGACCCGATTAGATCATTTTATATTATGGTTAATTTAAGAATTCGGCGAAATTCTATCACATTTGTTCAATTTACGTCGCTCCTATTTCAGATAGCGCATTGGGCTAAGCGGCATCTCAAAGCGCATGAAATGGCGAGTAAAATGCACTATTAAACTTCTAGGGTAGGGCAAACAGAGACCCGATTAGATCATTTTATATTATGGTTAATTTAAGAATTCAGCAAAATTCAATCACATTTGTTCAATGTACGTCGCTCCTATTTCGGATAGCGTACTGGGCTAGGCGGCACCCTAAAGCGCGTGGAGTGGCGAGTAAAATCCACTATTAATCTTCTATGATAGGGCAATCAGAGACCCGATTAGATCATTTTATATTTTGGTTAATATAAGAATTCAGCGAAATTCTATCACAATTGTTCTATTTACGTCGCTCGTATTTCAGATAGCTTATTGTGCTTAGCGGCATCTCAAAGCGCATGAACTGACGGGTGAAATGCACTATTAAACTTCTAGGGTAGGGCAAACAGAGACCCGATTAGATCATTTTATGTTATGGTTAATTTAAGAATTCAGCGAGATTCTATCACATTTGTTCAACTTACGTCGCTCCTAATTTAGATAGCGTACTGGGCTAGGCGGCATCTTAAAGCGCGTGGAATGGCGAGTAAAATGCACTGCTAAACTTCTATGATAGGGCAATCAGAGACCCGATTAGATCATTGTATATTTTGTTTAATATAAGATTTCAGGGAAATTCTATCACATTTGTTCAATTTACGTCGCTCCTATTTCAGATAGCTTATTGGGCTAAGCGGCATGTCAAAGCGCATGAAATGACGAGTGAAATGCACTGTTAAACTTCTATGATAGGGCAATCAGAGACCCAATTAGATCATTTTATATTTTGTTTAATATAAGATTTCAGGGAAATTCTATCACATTTGTTCAATTTACGTCGCTCCTATTTCAGATAGCTTATTGGACTAAGCGGCATCGGAAGGCGCATGAAATGGCGAGTAAAATGCACTATTAAACTTCTAGGGTAGGGCAAACAGAGACCCGATTAGATCATTTTATATTATAGATAATTTAACAATTCAGCGTAATTCTATCACATTTGTTCAATTTACGTCGCTCCTATTTCAGATAGCGTATTGGGCTAAGCGGCATCTCAAAGCGCATGAAATGGCGAGTAAAATGCACTGTTAAACTTCAAGGGTAGGGCAAACAGAGACCCGATTAGATCATTTTATGTTACGGTTAATATAAGAATTCAGCGTAATTCTATCACATTTGTTCAACTTACGTCGCTCCTACTTCAGATAGCGTACTGGGCTCGGCGGCATCTTAAAGCGCAAGAAATGGCGAGTAAAATGCACTATTAAACTTCTAGGGTAGGGCAAAGAGAGACCCGATAAGATGATTTTATATTATGGTTAATTTAAGAATTCAGCCAAATTCTATCACATTTGTTCAATTTACGTCGCTCCTATTTCAGATAGCGTATTGGGCTAAGCGCCATCTCAAAGCGCGTGGATTGGCGAGTAAAATGCACAATTAAACTTCTAGGGTAGGGTAATCAGAGACCCGATTAGATATATTTATATTATGGTTAATTTAAGAATTCAGCCAAATTCTATCACATTTGTTCAATTTACGTCGCTCCTATTTCAGATAGCGTACTGGGCTAGGCGGCATCTCAAAGCGCATGAAATGGCGAGTAAAATGCACTATTAAACTTCTAGGGTAAGGCAAACAGGGACCCGATTGGATCATTTTACATTATGGTTAATAAAAGAATTCAGCGTGATTCTATCACATTTGTTAAACTTACGTCGCTCCTATTTCAGATAGCGTACTGGGCTAAGCGGCATCTCAAAGCGCATGAAATGGCGAGTGAAATGCACTATTAGACTTCCATGGTAGGGCGAACAGAGACACGATTAGATCATTTTACATTAAGGTTAATATAAGAATTCAGGGAAATTCTATCACATTTGTCCAATTTACGTCGCTCCTATTCCAGATAGCGTATTGGGCTATGCGGTATCTCAAAGCGCATGAAATGGCGAGTAAAATGCACTATCAAACTTCTATGATAGGGCAAACAGAGGCCCGATTACATCATTTTAAATTACGGTTAATATAAGAATTCAGCGTAATTCTATCACATTTGTTCAACTTACGTAGCTCCTATTTCAGATACCATACTGGGCTAGGCGGCATCATAAAGCGCGTGGAATGGCGTGTACAATGCACTACTAAACTTCTATGATAGGGCAATCAGAGACCCGATTAGATCATTTTATATTTTGTTTAATATAAGATTTCAGGGAAATTCTATCACATTTGTTCAATTTACGTAGCTCCTATTTCAGATAGCGTATTGGGCAAGCGGCATCTCAAAGCGTATGAAATGGCGAATAAAATGCACTATAAAGTTCTAGGCTATGGCCAACAGAGATCCGATTAGATCATTTTACATTATGTTTAATAAAAGAATTCAGCGAAATTCTATCACATTTGTTCAATTTACGTCGCTCCTATTTCAGATAGCGTATTGGGCTAAGCGGCATCTGAAGGCGCATGAAATGGCGAGTAAAATGCACTACTAAACTTCTAGGGCAGGGCCAACAGAGACCCGATTAAATCATTTTATATTATGGTTAATTTAAGAATTCAGCGAAATTCTATCACATTTGTTCAATTTACGTCGCTCCTATTTCAAATAGCGTATTGGACTAAGCGGCATCTCAAAGCGCATGAAATGGCGAGTAGAATGCAATACTAAACTTTTAGGATAAGGCAGACAGAGACCCTATTAGATCATTTTATATTATAGTTAATTTAAGAATTCAGCGAAATTCTATCACATTTGTTCAATTTACGTCGCTCCTATTTCAGATAGCGTATTGGGCTAAGCGGTATCTCAAAGCGCATGAAATGGCGAGTAAAATGCAATACTAAACTTCTAGGATAAGGCAAACAGAGACACGATTAGATCATTTTATATTACGGTTAATATAAGAATTCAGCGTAATTCTATCACATTTGTTCAACTTACGTCGCTCCTAATTTAGATAGCGTACTGGGCTAGGCGGCATCTTAAAGCGCGTGGAATGGCGAGTAAAATGCACTGCTAAACTTCTATGATAGGGCAATCAGAGACCCGATTAGATCATTGTATATTTTGTTTAATATAAGATTACAGGGAAATTCTATCACATTTGTTCAATTTACGTCGCTCCTATTTCAGATAGCGTATTGGGCTAACCGGCATCTCAAGGCGCATGAAATGGCGAATAAAATGCGCAATTAAACTTCTAGGCTAGGTCGAACAGAGACCCGATTAGATCATTTTACATTATGGTTCTTAAAAGAATTCAGCGAAATTCTAGCACATTTGTTCAACGTACGTCGCTCCTATTTCAGATAGCGTATTGGGATAAGCGGCATCGAAAAGCACATGAAATGGCGAGTAAAATGCACTATCAAACTTCTAGGATAAGGCAAACAGAGACCCGATTAGATCATTTTATATTACGGTTAATATAAGAATTCAGCGTAATTCTATCACATTTGTTCAACTTACGTCGCTCCTATTTCAGGTAGCGTACTGGGCTAGGCGCCATCTTAAAGCGCGTGGAATGGCGAGGAAAATGCACTATTAAACTTCTAGGATAAGGCAAACAGAGACCCGATTAGATCATTTTATATTACGGTTAATATAAGAATTCGGCGTAATTCTATCACATTTGTTCAATTTACGTCGCTGCTATTCCAGATAGCTTATTGTGCTTAGCGGCATCTCAAAGCGCATGAAATGACGAGTGAAATGCACTATTAAACTTCTAGGATAAGGCAAACAGAGACCCGATTAGATCATTTTATATTTTGGTTAATACAAGAATTCAGCGAAATTCTATCACATTTGTTCAATTTACGTCGCTCATATTTCAGATAGCCAACTGGGCTATGCGGCATCTTAAAGCGCGCGGAATGGCGAGTAAAATGCACTATTAAACTTCTATGCTAGGGCAATCAGAGACCCGATTAGATCATTTCATATTTTGGTTAATATGAGAATTCAGTGAAATTCTATCACATTTGTTTAATTTACGTCGCTCCTATTTCAGATAGCGTATTGGGCAAAGCGGCATCTCAAAGCGTATGAAATCGCGAATAAAATGCACTATTAAAGTTCTAGGGTAGGGCAAACAGAGACCCGATTAGATCATTTTATATTATGGTTAATTTAAGAATTGAGCGAAATTCTATCACATTTGTTCAACTTACGTCGCTCCTAATTTAGATAGCGTACTGGGCTAGGCGGCATCTTAAAGCGCGTGGAATGGCGAGTAAAATGCACTGCTAAACTTCTATGATAGGGCAATCAGAGACCCGATTAGATCATTTTATATTTTGTTTAATATAAGATTTCAGGGAAATTCTATCACATTTGTTTAATTTACGTCGCTCCTATTTCAGATAGCGTATTGGGCGAAGCGGCCTCTCAAATCGCATGAAATGGCGACTAAAATGCACTATTAAACTTCTAGGGTAGGGCAATCAGAGACCCGATTAGATCATTGTATATTTTGTTTAATATAAGATTTCAGGGAAATTCTATCAAATTTGTTCAATTTACGTCGCTCCTGTTTCAGATAGCGTATTGGGCAAACCGGCATCTCAAGGCGCATGAAATGGCGAATAAAATGCGCTATTAAACTTCTAGGCTAGGGCGAACAGAGACCCGATTAGATCATTTTACATTATGGTTCTTAAAAGAATTCAGCGAAATTCTAGCACATTTGTTCAACGTACGTCGCTCCTATTTCAGATAGCGTATTGGGATAAGCGGCATCGAAAAGCGCATGAAATGGCGAGTAAAATGCACAATTAAACTACTAGGGTAGGGCAAACAGAGACCCGATTAGATCATTTTATATTGTGGTTAATTTAAGCATTCAGCAAAATTCTATCACATTTGTTCAATTTACGTCGCTCCTATTTCAGATAGCGTATTGGGCTAAGCGGCATCTCAAAGCGCATGAAATGGCGAGTAAAATGCACTATCAAACTTCTAGGATAAGGCAAACAGAGACCCGATTAGATCATTTTATATTACGGTTAATATAAGAATTCAGCGTAATTCTATCACATTTGTTCAACTTACGTCGCTCCTATTTCAGGTAGCGTACTGGGCTAGGCGGCATCTTCAAGCGCGTGGAATGGCGAGGAAAATGCACTATTAAACTTCTAGGATAAGGCAAACAGAGACCTGATTAGATCATTTTATATTACGGTTAATATAAGAATTCGGCGTAATTCTATCACATTTGTTCAATTTACGTCGCTGCTATTCCAGATAGCTTATTGTGCTTAGCGGCATCTCAAAGCGCATGAAATGACGAGTGAAATGCACTATTAAACTTCTAGGATAAGGCAAACAGAGACCCGATTAGATCATTTTATATTTTGGTTAATATAAGAATTCAGCGAAATTCTATCACATTTGTTCAATTTACGTCGCTCATATTTCAGATAGCGTATTGCACTAAGCGGCATATCGAAGCGCATGAAATGGCGAGTAAAATGCACTATTAAACTTCTTGGGTAGGGCCAACAGAGACCCGATTAAATCATTTTATATTATAGTTAATTTAAGAATTCAGCGAAATTCTATCACATTTGTTCAATTTCCGTCGCTCCTATTTCAGATAGCGTATTGGGCAAAGCGGCATCTCAAAGCGCATGAAATGGCGAGTAAAGTGCAATACTAAACTTCTAGGATAAGGCAAACAGAGACCCGATTAGATCATTTTATATTTTGGTTAATATAAGAATTCAGCGAAATTCTACCACATTTGTTCAATTTACGTCGCTCATATTTCAGATAGCGTATTGGGCTAAGTGGCATCTCAAAGCGCATGAAATGGCGAGCAAAATGCACTATTAAGCTTCTAGGGTAGGGCAATCAGTGACCCGATTAGATCATTTTATATTATAGTTAATTTAAGAATTCAGCGAAATTCTATCACATTTGTTCAATTTACGTCGCTCCTATTTCAGATAGCGTATTGGGCTAAGCGGTATCTCAAAGCGCATGAAATGGCGAGTAAAATGCAATACTAAACTTCTAGGATAAGGCAAACAGAGACCCGATTAGATCATTTTATATTACGGTTAATATAAGAATTCAGCGTAATTCTATCACATTTGTTCAATTTACGTCGCTCCTATTTCAGATAGCTTATTGGACTAAGCGGCATCTCAAAGCGCATGAAATGGCGAGTGAAATGCACAATTAGAATTCTATGGTAGGGCGAACAGAGACCCGATTAGATAATTTTACATTAAGGTTAATATAAGAATTCAGTGAAATTCTATCACATTTCTTTAATTTACGTCGCTCCTATTTCAGATAGCGTATTGGGCAAAGCGGCATCTCAAAGCGTATGAAATGGCGAATAAAATGCACTATTAAAGTTCTAGGCTAGGGCGAACAGAGATCCGATTAGATCATTTTACATTATGTTTAATAAAAGAATTCAGCGAAATTCTATCACATTTGTTCAACTTATATCGCTCCTATTTCAGATAGCGTATTAGGCTAAGCGGCATCTCAAAGCGCATGAAATGACGAGTAAAATGCACTATTAAAGTTCTAGGGTAGGGCAAACAGAGACCCGATTAGATCATTTTATATTTTGGTTATTAAAAGAATTCAGCGAAATTCTATCACATTTGTTCAACTTACGTCGCTACTATTTCAGGTAGCGTACTGGGCTAGGCGGCATCTTAAAGCGCGTGGAATGGCGAGTAAAATGCACTACTAAACTTCTATGATAGGGCAATCAGAGACCCGATTAGATCATTTTATATTTTGTTTAATATAAGATTTCAGGGAAATTCTATCACATTTGTTCAACTTATATCGCTCCTATTTCAGATAGCGTATTAGGCTAAGCGGCATCTCAAAGCGCATGAAATGACGAGTAAAATGCACTATTAAAGTTCTAGGGTAGGGCAAACAGAGACCCGATTAGATCATTTTACATTAAGGTTAATATAAGAATTCAGCGAAATTCTATCACATTTGTTCAACTTTCGTCGCTCATATTTCAGATAGCGTATTGGGCTAAGCGGCATCTCAAAGCGCATGAAATGGCGAGTAAAATGCACTATTAAACTTCTAGGGTAGGGCAATCAGTGACCCGATTAGATCATTTTATATTATAGTTAATTTAAGAATTCGGCGAAATTCTATCACATTTGTTCAATTTACGTCGCTCCTATTTCAGATAGCTTATTGGACTAAGCGGCATCTCAAAGCGCATGAAATGACGAGTGAAATGCACTATTAAACTTCTAGGATAGGGCGAACGGAGACCCGATTAGATCATTTTACATTAATGTTAATATAAGAATTCAGGGAAATTCTATCACATTTGTTCAATTTACGTCGCTCCTATTTCCGATAGCGTACTGGGCTAGGCGGCATCTTAAAGCGCGTGGAATGGCGAGTAAAATGCACTATTAAACTTCTATGATAGGGCAATCAGAGACCCGATTAGATCATTTTATATTTTGTTTAATATAAGATTTCTGGGAAATTCTATCGCATTTGTCAATTTACGTTGCTCCTATTTCAGATAGCGTATTCGGCTAAGCGGCATCTCAAAGCGCATGAAATGGCGAATAAAATGCACCCTTAAACTTCTAGGCTAGGGCGAACAGAGACGCGATCAGATCATTTTACATTATGGTTAATAAAAGAATCCAGCGAAATTCTATCACATTTGTTCAACTTACGTCGCTCCTATTTCAGATAGCGTATTGGGCTATGCGGCATCTCAAAGCGCATGAAATGGCGAGTAAAATGCACTATTAGATTTCTATGGTAGGGCGTACAGAGACCCGATTAGATCATTTTATATTATGGTTAATTTAAGAATTCAGCAAAATTCTATCACATTTGTTCCATTTACGTCGCTCCTATTTCAGATACCGTACTGGGCTCGGCGGAATCTTAAAGCGCGTGGAATGGAGAGTGAAATGCACTATTAGACTTCCATGGTAGGGCGAACAGAGACCCGATTAGATCATTTTATATTATGGTTAATTTAAGAATTCAGCGAAATTCTATCACATTTGTTCAATTTACGTAGCTCCTATTTCAGATAGCGTATTGGGCTAAGCGGCATCTCAAAGCGCATCAAATGGCGAGTAAAATGCACTATTAGAATTCTATGGTAGGGCGAACAGAGACCCGAATAGATCATTTTACATTAAGGTTAATATAAGAATTCAGTGAAATTCTATCACATGTGTTTAATTTACGTCGCTCCTATTTCAGATAGCGTATTGGGCAAAGCGGCATCTCAAAGCGTATGAAATGGCGAATAAAATGCACTATTAAAGTTCTAGGCTAGGGCGAACAGAGATCCGATTAGATCATTTTACATTATGTTTAATAAAAGAATTCAGCGAAACTCTATCACATTTGTTCAACTTATATCGCTCCTATTTCAGATAGCGTAATAGGCTAAGCGGCATCTCAAAGCGCATGAAATGACGAGTAAAATGCACTATTAAAGTTCTAGGGTAGGGCAAACAGAGACCCGATTAGATCATTTTACATTAAGGTTAATATATGAATTCAGTGAAATTCTATCACATTTGTTTAATTTACGTCGCTCCTATTTCAGCTAGCGTATTTGGCAAAGCGGCATCTCAAAGCGTATGAAATGGCGAATAAAATGCACTATTAAAGTTCTAGGCTAGGGCGAACAGAGATCCGATTAGATCATTTTACATTATGTTTAATAAAAGAATTCAGCGAAATTCTACCACATTTGTTCAATTTACGTCGCTCCTATTTCAGATAGCGTATTGGGCTAAGCGGCATCTGAAGGCGCATGAAATGGCGAGTAAAATGCACTACTAAACTTCTAGGGTAGGGCCAACAGAGACCCGATTAAATCATTTTATATTATAGTCAATTTAAGAATTCAGCGAAATTCTATCACATTTGTTCAATTTACGTCGCTCCTATTTCAGATAGCGTATTGGGCTAAGCGGCATCTCAAAGCGCATGAAATGGCGAGTAAAATGCAATACTAAACTTCTATGATAGGGCAATCAGAGACCCGATTAGATCATTTTATATTGTGGTTAATTTAAGCATTCAGCAAAATTCTATCACATTTGTTCAATTTACGTCGCTCCCATTTCAGATAGCGTATTGGGCTAAGCGGCATCTCAAAGCGCATGAAATGGCGAGTAAAATGCACTATCAAACTTCTAGGATAAGGCAAACAGAGACCCGATTAGATCATTTTATATTACGGTAAATATAAGAATTCAGCGTAATTCTATCACATTTGTTCAACTTACGTCGCTCCTATTTCAGGTAGCGTACTGGGCTAGGCGGCATCTTAAAGCGCGTGGAATGGCGAGGAAAATGACCTATTAAACTTCTATGCTAGGGCAATCAGAGACCCGATTAGATCATTTTATATTACGGTTAATATAAGAATTCGGCGTAATTCTATCACATTTGTTCAATTTACGTCGCTGCTATTCCAGATAGCTTATTGTGCTTAGCGGCATCTCAAAGCGCATGAAATGACGAGTGAAATGCACTATTAAACTTCTAGGATAGGGCGAACGGAGACCCGATTAGATCATTTTACATTAATGTTAATATAAGAATTCAGGGAAATTCTATCACATTTGTTCAATTTACGTCGCTCCTATTTCCGATAGCGTACTGGGCTAGGCGGCATCTTAAAGCGCGTGGAATGGCGAGTAAAATGCACTATTAAACTTCTATGATAGGGCAATCAGAGACCCGATTAGATCATTTTATATTTTGTTTAATATAAGATTTCTGGGAAATTCTATCGCATTTGTCAATTTACGTTGCTCCTATTTCAGATAGCGTATTCGGCTAAGCGGCATCTCAAAGCGCATGAAATGGCGAATAAAATGCACCCTTAAACTTCTAGGCTAGGGCGAACAGAGACGCGATCAGATCATTGTACATTATGGTTAATAAAAGAATCCAGCGAAATTCTATCACATTTGTTCAACTTACGTCGCTCCTATTTCAGATAGCGTATTGGGCTATGCGGCATCTCAAAGCGCATGAAATGGCGAGTAAAATGCACTATTAGATTTCTATGGTAGGGCGTACAGAGACCCGATTAGATCATTTTATATTATGGTTAATTTAAGAATTCAGCAAAATTCTATCACATTTGTTCCATTTACGTCGCTCCTATTTCAGATACCGTACTGGGCTCGGCGGCATCTTAAAGCGCGTGGAATGGAGAGTGAAATGCACTATTAGACTTCCATGGTAGGGCGAACAGAGACCCGATTAGATCATTTTATATTATGGTTAATTTAAGAATTCAGCGAAATTCTATCACATTTGTTCAATTTACGTAGCTCCTATTTCAGATAGCGTATTGGGCTAAGCGGCATCTCAAAGCGCATCAAATGGCGAGTAAAATGCACTATTAGAATTCTATGGTAGGGCGAACAGAGACCCGAATAGATCATTTTACATTAAGGTTAATATAAGAATTCAGTGAAATTCTATCACATTTGTTTAATTTACGTCGCTCCTATTTCAGATAGCGTATTGGGCAAAGCGGCATCTCAAAGCGTATGAAATGGCGAATAAAATGCACTATTAAAGTTCTAGGCTAGGGCGAACAGAGATCCGATTAGATCATTTTACATTATGTTTAATAAAAGAATTCAGCGAAACTCTATCACATTTGTTCAACTTATATCGCTCCTATTTCAGATAGCGTAATAGGCTAAGCGGCATCTCAAAGCGCATGAAATGACGAGTAAAATGCACTATTAAAGTTCTAGGGTAGGGCAAACAGAGACCCGATTAGATCATTTTACATTAAGGTTAATATATGAATTCAGTGAAATTCTATCACATTTGTTTAATTTACGTCGCTCCTATTTCAGCTAGCGTATTTGGCAAAGCGGCATCTCAAAGCGTATGAAATGGCGAATAAAATGCACTATTAAAGTTCTAGGCTAGGGCGAACAGAGATCCGATTAGATCATTTTACATTATGTTTAATAAAAGAATTCAGCGAAATTCTACCACATTTGTTCAATTTACGTCGCTCCTATTTCAGATAGCGTATTGGGCTAAGCGGCATCTGAAGGCGCATGAAATGGCGAGTAAAATGCACTACTAAACTTCTAGGGTAGGGCCAACAGAGACCCGATTAAATCATTTTATATTATAGTCAATTTAAGAATTCAGCGAAATTCTATCACATTTGTTCAATTTACGTCGCTCCTATTTCAAATAGCGTATTGGGCTAAGCGGCATCTCAAAGCGCATGAAATGGCGAGTAAAATGCAATACTAAACTTCTATGATAGGGCAATCAGAGACCCGATTAGATCATTTTATATTGTGGTTAATTTAAGCATTCAGCAAAATTCTATCACATTTGTTCAATTTACGTCGCTCCTATTTCAGATAGCGTATTGGGCTAAGCGGCATCTCAAAGCGCATGAAATGGCGAGTAAAATGCACTATCAAACTTCTAGGATAAGGCAAACAGAGACCCGATTAGATCATTTTATATTACGGTAAATATAAGAATTCAGCGTAATTCTATCACATTTGTTCAACTTACGTCGCTCCTATTTCAGGTAGCGTACTGGGCTAGGCGGCATCTTAAAGCGCGTGGAATGGCGAGGAAAATGCCCTATTAAACTTCTATGCTAGGGCAATCAGAGACCCGATTAGATCATTTTATATTACGGTTAATATAAGAATTCGGCGTAATTCTATCACATTTGTTCAATTTACGTCGCTGCTATTCCAGATAGCTTATTGTGCTTAGCGGCATCTCAAAGCGCATGAAATGACGAGTGAAATGCACTATTAAACTTCTAGGATAAGGCAAACAGAGACCCGATTAGATCATTTTATATTTTGGTTAATACAAGAATTCAGCGAAATTCTATCACATTTGTTCAATTTACGTCGCTCATATTTCAGATAGCCAACTGGGCTATGCGGCATCTTAAAGCGCGCGGAATGGCGAGTAAAATGCACTATTAAACTTCTATGCTAGGGCAATCAGAGACCCGATTAGATCATTTCATATTTTGGTTAATATGAGAATTCAGTGAAATTCTATCACATTTGTTTAATTTACGTCGCTCCTATTTCAGATAGCGTATTGGGCAAAGCGGCATCTCAAAGCATATGAAATCGCGAATAAAATGCACTATTAAAGTTCTAGGGTAGGGCAAACAGAGACCCGATTAGATCATTTTATATTATGGTTAATTTAAGAATTGAGCGAAATTCTATCACATTTGTTCAACTTACGTCGCTCCTAATTTAGATAGCGTACTGGGCTAGGCGGCATCTTAAAGCGCGTGGAATGGCGAGTAAAATGCACTGCTAAACTTCTATGATAGGGCAATCAGAGACCCGATTAGATCATTTTATATTTTGTTTAATATAAGATTTCAGGGAAATTATATCACATTTGTTTAATTTACGTCGCTCCTATTTCAGATAGCGTATTGGGCGAAGCGGCCTCTCAAATCGCATGAAATGGCGACTAAAATGCACTATTAAACTTCTAGGGTAGGGCAATCAGAGACCCGATTAGATCATTGTATATTTTGTTTAATATAAGATTTCAGGGAAATTCTATCAAATTTGTTCAATTTACGTCGCTCCTGTTTCAGATAGCGTATTGGGCAAACCGGCATCTCAAGGCGCATGAAATGGCGAATAAAATGCGCTATTAAACTTCTAGGCTAGGGAGAACAGAGACCCGATTAGATCATTTTACATTATGGTTCTTAAAAGAATTCAGCGAAATTCTAGCACATTTGTTCAACGTACGTCGCTCCTATTTCAGATAGCGTATTGGGATAAGCGGCATCGAAAAGCGCATGAAATGGCGAGTAAAATGCACAATTAAACTACTAGGGTAGGGCAAACAGAGACCCGATTAGATCATTTTATATTGTGGTTAATTTAAGCATTCAGCAAAATTCTATCACATTTGTTCAATTTACGTCGCTCCTATTTCAGATAGCGTATTGGGCTAAGCGGCATCTCAAAGCGCATGAAATGGCGAGTAAAATGCACTATCAAACTTCTAGGATAAGGCAAACAGAGACCCGATTAGATCATTTTATATTACGGTTAATATAAGAATTCAGCGTAATTCTATCACATTTGTTCAACTTACGTCGCTCCTATTTCAGGTAGCGTACTGGGCTAGGCGGCATCTTCAAGCGCGTGGAATGGCGAGGAAAATGCACTATTAAACTTCTAGGATAAGGCAAACAGAGACCTGATTAGATCATTTTATGTTACGGTTAATATAAGAATTCGGCGTAATTCTATCACATTTGTTCAATTTACGTCGCTGCTATTCCAGATAGCTTATTGTGCTTAGCGGCATCTCAAAGCGCATGAAATGACGAGTGAAATGCACTATTAAACTTCTAGGATAAGGCAAACAGAGACCCGATTAGATCATTTTATATTTTGGTTAATATAAGAATTCAGCGAAATTCTATCACATTTGTTCAATTTACGTCGCTCATATTTCAGATAGCGTATTGCACTAAGCGGCATATCGAAGCGCATGAAATGGCGAGTAAAATGCACTATTAAACTTCTAGGGTAGGGCCAACAGAGACCCGATTAAATCATTTTATATTATAGTTAATTTAAGAATTCAGCGAAATTCTATCACATTTGTTCAATTTCCGTCGCTCCTATTTCAGATAGCGTATTGGGCAAAGCGGCATCTCAAAGCGCATGAAATGGCGAGTAAAGTGCAATACTAAACTTCTAGGATAAGGCAAACAGAGACCCGATTAGATCATTTTATATTTTGGTTAATATAAGAATTCAGCGAAATTCTACCACATTTGTTCAATTTACGTCGCTCATATTTCAGATAGCGTATTGGGCTAAGTGGCATCTCAAAGCGCATGAAATGGCGAGCAAAATGCACTATTAAGCTTCTAGGGTAGGGCAATCAGTGACCCGATTAGATCATTTTACATTAAGGTTAATATAAGTATTCAGCGAGATTCTATCACACTTCTTCAATTTACGTCGCTTCTACTTCAGACAGCGTATTGGGCTACGCGGCATCTCAAAGCGCATGAAATGGCGAGTGAAATGCACTATTAAACTTCTAGGGTAGGGCGAACAGAGACCCGATTAGATCATTTTACATTAAGGTTAATATAAGTATTCAGCGAGATTCTATCACATTTGTTCAATTTACGTCGCTCCTATTTCAGATAGCGTACTGGGCTAGGCGGCATCTTAAAGCGTGCCGAATGGCGAGCAAAATGCACTATTAACCTTCTATGATAGGGCAATCAGAGACCCGATTAGATCATTTTATATTTTGTTCAATATAAGATTTCAGGGAAATTCTATCACATTTGTTTAATTTACGTCGCTCCTATTTCAGATAGCGTATTGGGCGAAGCGGCATCTCAAAGCGCATGAAATGGCGACTAAAATGCACTATTAAACTTCTAGGGTAGGGCAAGCAGAGACCCGATTAGATCATTTTATATTATGGTTAATTTAAGAATTCTGCAAGATTCTATCACATTCGTTCAATTTAGGTCGCTCCTATTTCAGATAGCGTACTGGGCTAGGCGGCATCTTAAAGCGCGTGGAATGCCGAGTAAAATCCACTATTAGACTTCTAGGCTAGGGCGAACAGAGACCAGATTAGATCATTTTACATTCTGGTTAATAAAATAATTCAGCGAAATTCTATCACCTTTGTTCAACTTTCGTCGCTCCTATTTCAGATAGCTTATTGGGCTAAGCGGCATCTCAAAGCGAATGAAATGGCGAGTAAAATGCACTATTAAACTTCTAGGGTAGGGCAAACAGAGACCCGATTAGATCATTTTATATTATGGTTAATTTAAGAATTCAGCAAAATTCTGTCACATTTGTTCAATGTACGTCGCTCTTATTTCGGATAGCGTACTGGGCTAGGCGGCACCCTAAAGCGCGTGGAGTGGCGAGTAAAATGCACTATTAATCTTCTATGATAGGGCAATCAGAGACCCGATTAGATCATTTTATATTTTGTTTAATATAAGATTTCAGGGAAATTCTATCACATTTGTTTAATTTACGTCGCTCCTATTTCAGATAGCTTATTATGCTTAGCGGCATCTCAAAGCGCATGAAATGACGAGTGAAATGCACTATTAAACTTCTAGGGTAGGGCAAACAGAGACCCGATCAGATCATTTTATGTTATGGTTAATTTAAGAATTCTGCAAAATTCTATCACATTCGTTCAATTTAGGTCGCTCCTATTTCAGATAGCGTACTGGGCTAGGCGGCATCTTAAAGCGCGTGGAATGCCGAGTAAAATCCACTATTACACTTCTAGGCTAGGGCGAACAGAGACCAGATTAGATCATTTTACATTCTGGTTAATAAAATAATTCAGCGAAATTCTATCACATTTGTTCAATTTACGTCGCTCCTATTTCAGATAGCGTATTGGGCTAAGCGGCATCTCAAAGCGCATGAAATGGCGAGTAAAGTGCAATACTAAACTTCTAGGATACGGCAAACAGAGACCCGATTAGATCATTTTATATTTTGGTTAATATAAGAATTCAGCGAAATTCTATCACATTTGTTCAATTTACGTCGCTCCTATTTCAGATAGCGTACTGGGCTCGGCGGCATCTCAAAGCGCATGAAATGGCGAGTAAAATGCAATACTAAACTTCTAGGATAAGGCAAACAGAGACCCGATTAGATCATTTTATATTACGGTTAATATAAGAATTCAGCGTAATTCCATCACATTTGTTCAACTTACGTCGCTCCTAATTTAGATAGCGTACTGGGCTAGGCGGCATCTTAAAGCGCGTGGAATGGCGAGTAAAATGCACAACTAAACTTCTATGATAGGGCAATCAGAGACCCGATTAGATCATTTTATATTTTGTTTAATATAAGATTTCAGGGAAATTCTATCACATTTGTTCAATTTACGTCGCTCCTATTTCAGATAGCGTATTGGGCTAAGCGGCATCTCAAATCGCATGAAATGGCGAGTAAAATGCACTGTTAAACTTGTAGGGTAGGGCAAACAGAGACCCGATTAGATCATTTTATATTATGGTTAATTTAAGATGTCAGCAAAATTCTGTCACATTTGTTCAATTTACGTCGCTCCAATTTCAGATAGCGTACTGGGCTCGGCGGCATCTTAAAGCGCAAGAAATGGCGAGTAAAATGCACTATTAAACTTCTAGGGTAGGGCAAACAGAGACCCGATAAGATGATTTTATATTATGGTTAATTTAAGAATTCAGCGAAACTCTATAATATTTGTTCAATTTACGTCGCTCCTATTTCAGATAGCGTATTCGGCTAAGCGGCATCTCAATGCGCATGAAATGGCGAGTAAAATGCACTATTAAACTTCTAGGATAAGGCAAACACGGACCCGAATAGATCATTTTATATTACGGTTAATATAAGAATTCAGCGTAATTCTATCACATTTGTTCAACTTACGTCGCTCCTATTTCAGATAGCGTACTGGGCTACGCGGCATCTTAAAGCGCGTGGAATGGCGAGTAAAATGCACTACTAAACTTCTATGATAGGGCAATCAGAGTCCAGTTTAGATCATTTTATATTTTGTTTAATATAAGATTTCAGGGAAATTCTATCACATTTGTTCAATTTACGTCGCTCCTATTTCAGAAAGCGTATTGGGCTAAGCGCCATCTCAAAGCGCATGAAATGGCGAGTAAAATGCACTATTAAACTTCTAGGGTAGGGCAAACAGAGACCCGATTTGATCATTTTATATTATGGTTAATTTAAGAATTCAGCCAAATTCTATCACATTCGTTCAATTTACGTCGCTCCTATTTCAGATAGCGTACTGGGCTAGGCGGAATCTTAAAGCGCGTGGATTGGCGAGTAAAATGCCCTATTAAACTTCTATGATAGGGCAATCAGAGACCCGATTAGATCATTTTATATTTTGGTTAATATAAGAATTCAGCGAAATTCTATCACAATTGTTCTATTTACGTCGCTCCTATTTCAGATAGCGTATTGGGCTAAGCGGCATCTCAAAGCGCATGAAATGGCGAGTGAAATTCACTTTTAAACTTCTAGGATAAGGCAAACAGAGACCCGATTAGATCATTTTATATTACGGTTAATATAAGAATTCAGCGTAATTCTATCACATTTGTTCAACTTACGTCGCTCCTATTTCAGATAGCGTACTGGGCTAGGCGGCATCTTAAAGCGCGTGGAATGGCGGGTAAAATGCACTATTAAACTTCTATGATAGGGCTATCAGAGACCCGATTAGATCATTTTATATTTTGGTTAATATAAGAATTCAGCGAAATTCTATCACATTTGTTCAACTTACGTCGCTCCTATTTCAGATAGCGTATTGGGCTAAGCGGCATCTCAAAGCGCATGAAATGACGAGTGAAATGCACTATTAATCTTCAAGGGTAGGGCGAACAGAGACCCGATTAGAACATTTTACATTAAGGTTAATATAAGAATTCAGCGAAATTCTCTCACATTTGTTCAATTTACGTCGCTCCTATTTCAGATAGCTTATTGGGCAAAGCGGCATCTCAAAGCGCATGAAATGACGAGTGAAAGGCACTATTAAACTTCTAGGGTAGGGCGAACAGCGAACCGATTAGATCATTTTACATTAAGGTTAATATAAGAATTCAGGGTAATTCTATCACGTTTGTTCAATGTACGTCGCTCCTATTTCAGATACTGTACTGGGCTAGGCGGCATCTTAAAGTACGTGGAAGGGCGAGTAAAATGCATTACCAAACTTCTAGGGTAGGGCAAACAGAGACCCGAATAGATCATTTCATATTATGGTTTATATAAGAATTCAGCGAAACTCTATCATATTTGTTCAATTTACGTCGCTCCTATTTCAGATAGCGTATTGGGCTACGCGGCATCTCAATGCGCATGAAATGGCGAGTAAAATGCACTATTAAACTTCTAGGGTAGGGCAAACAGAGACCCCATTAAATCATTTTATATTATGGTTAATTTAAGAATTCAGCCAAATTCTATCACATTTGTTCAATTTACGTCGCTCCAATTTCAGATAGCTTATTGGGCTAAGAGGCATCTCAAAGCGCATGAAATGACGAGTGAAATGAACTATGAAACTTCTAGGATAAGGCAAACAGAGACCCGATTAGATCATTTTATATTACGGTTAATATAAGAATTCAGCGTAATTCTATCACATTTGTTCAACTTTCGTCGCTGATATTTCAGATAGCCTATTGGGCTAAGCGGCATCTCAAAGCGCATGAAATGGCGAGTAAAATGCACTATTAAACTTCTAGGGTAGGGCAATCAGTGACCCGATTAGATCATTTTATATTATACTTAATTTAAGAATTGATCGAAATTCTATCACATTTGTTCAATTTACGTCGCTCCTATTTCAGATAGCTTATTGGGCTAAGCGGCATCTCAAAGCGCATGAAATGACGAGTGAAATGCACTATTAAACTTCTAGGATAGGGCGAACGTAGACCCGATTAGATCATTTTACATTATGGTTAATAAAAGAATTCAGCGAAATTCTATCACATTTGTTCAACTTACGTCGCTCCTATTTCAGATAGCGTATTGGGCTAGGCGGCATCTCAAAGAGCATGAAATGGCGAGTAAAATTCACTATTAAAGTTCTAGGGTAGGGCAAGCAGAGACCCGATTAGATCATTTTATATTATGGTTAATTTAAGAATTCAGCAAAATTCTATCACATTTGTTCAATTTACGTCGCTCCTATTTCCGATAGCGTACTGGGCTAGGCGGCATCTTAAAGCGCGTGGAATGGCGAGTAAAATGCACTGCTAAACTTCTATGATAGGGCAATCAGAGACCCGATTAGATCATTTTATATTTTGTTTAATATAAGATTTCAGGGAAATTCTATCACATTTGTTTAATTTGCGTCGCTCCTATTTCAGATAGCGTATTGGGCGAAGCGGCATCTCAAAGCGCATGAAATGGCGAGTAAAATGCAATACTAAACTTCTAGGATAAGGCAAACAGAGACCCGATTAGATCATTTTATATTACGGTTAATATAAGAATTCAGCGTAATTCTATCACATTTGTTCAATTTACGTCGCTCCTATTTCAGATAGCTTATTGGACTAAGCAGCATCTCAAAGCGCATGAAATGGCGAGTGAAATGCACTATTAGAATTCTATGGTAGGGCGAACAGAGACCCGATTAAATAATTTTACATTAAGGTTAATATAAGAATTCAGTGAAATTCTATCACATTTCTTTAATTTACGTCGCTCCTATTTCAGATAGTGTATTGGGCAAAGCGGCATCTCAAAGCGTATGAAATGGCGAATAAAATGCACTATTAAAGTTCTAGGCTAGGGCGAACAGAGATCCGATTAGATCATTTTACATTATGTTTAATAAAAGAATTCAGCGAAATTCTATCACATTTGTTCAACTTATATCGCTCCTATTTCAGATAGCGTATTAGGCTAAGCGGCATCTCAAAGCGCATGAAATGACGAGTAAAATGCACTATTAAAGTTCTAGGGTAGGGCAAACAGAGACCCGATTAGATCATTTTACATTAAGGTTAATATAAGAATTCAGTGAAATTCTATCACATTTGTTTAATTTACGTCGCTCCTATTTCAGATAGCGTATTGGGCAAAGCGGCATCTCAAAGCGTATGAAATGGCGAATAAAATGCACTATTAAAGTTCTAGGCTAGGGCGAACAGAGATCCGATTAGATCATTTTACATTATGTTTAATAAAAGAATTCAGCGAAATTCTATCACATTTGTTCAACTTATATCGCTCCTATTTCAGATAGCGTATTAGGCTAAGCGGCATCTCAAAGCGCATGAAATGACGAGTAAAATGCACTATTAAAGTTCTAGGGTAGGGCAAACAGAGACCCGATTAGATCATTTTATATTTTGGTTAATATAAGAATTCAGCGAAATTCTATCACATTTGTTCAACTTACGTCGCTCCTATTTCAGGTAGCGTACTGGGCTAGGCGGCATCTTAAAGCGCGTGGAATGGCGAGTAAAATGCACTACTAAACTTCTATGATAGGGCAATCAGAGACCCGATTAGATCATTTTATATTTTGTTTAATATAAGATTTCAGGGAAATTCTATCACATTTGTTCAATTTACGTCGCTGCTATTCCAGATAGCTTATTGTGCTTAGCGGCATCTCAAAGCGCATGAAATGACGAGTGAAATGCACTATTAAACTTCTAGGATAAGGCAAACAGAGACCCGATTAGATCATTTTATATTTTGGTTAATATAAGAATTCAGCGAAATTCTATCACATTTGTTCAACTTACGTCGCTCCTATTTCAGGTAGCGTACTGGGCTAGGCGGCATCTTAAAGCGCGTGGAATGGCGAGTAAAATGCACTACTAAACTTCTATGATAGGGCAATCAGAGACCCGATTAGATCATTTTATATTTTGTTTAATATAAGATTTCAGGAAAATTCTATCACATTTGTTTAATTTACGTCGCTCCTATTTCAGATAGCGTATTGGGCGAAGCGGCATCTCAAAGCGCATGAAATGGCGACTAAAATGCACTATTAAACTTCTAGGGTAGGGCAAGCAGAGACCCGATTAGATCATTTTACATTAAGGTTAATATAAGTATTCAGCGAGATTCTATCACACTTCTTCAATTTACGTCGCTTCTACTTCAGACAGCGTATTGGGCTACGCGGCATCTCAAAGCGCATGAAATGACGAGTGAAATGCACTATTATACTTCTAGGGTAGGGCCAACAGAGACCCGAAGAGATCATTTTACATTAAGGTGAATATAAGAATGCAGCGTAATTCTGTCACATTTGTTCAACTTACGTCGCTCCTATTTCAGATAGCGTATTGGGTTAAGCGTCATCTCAAAGCGCATGAAATGGCGAGTGAAATGCACTATTAAACTTCTAGGGTAGGGCGAACAGAGACCCGATTAGATCATTTTACATTAAGGTTAATATAAGTATTCAGCGAGATTCTATCACACTTGTTCAATTTACGTCGCTTCTACTTCAGACAGCGTATCGGGCTACGCGGCATCTCAAAGCGCATGAAATGACGAGTGAAATGCACTATTATACTTCTAGGGTAGGGCCAACAGAGACCCGAAGAGATCATTTTCATTAAGGTGAATATAAGAATGCAGCGTAATTCCTGTCACATTTGTTCAACTTACGTCGCTCCTATTTCAGATAGCGTATTGGGTTAAGCGTCATCTCAAAGCGCATGAAATGGCGAGTGAAATGCACTATTAAACTTCTAGGGTAGGGCGAACAGAGACCCGATTAGATCATTTTACATTAAGGTTAATATAAGTATTCAGCGAGATTCTATCACATTTGTTCAATTTACGTCGCTCCTATTTCATATAGCGTACTGGGCTAGGCGGCATCTTAAAGCGTGCCGAATGGGGAGCAAAATGCACTATTAACCTTCTATGATAGGGCAATCAGAGACCCGATTAGATCATTTTATATTTTGTTCAATATAAGATTTCAGGGAAATTCTATCACATTTGTTTAATTTACGTCGCTCCTATTTCAGATAGCGTATTGGGCGAAGCGGCATCTCAAAGCGCATGAAATGACGAGTGAAATGCACTATTAAACTTCTAGGGTAGGGCAAACAGAGACCCGATCAGATCATTTTATGTTATGATTAATTTAAGAATTCTGCAAAATTCTATCACATTCGTTCAATTTAGGTCGCTCCTATTTCAGATAGCGTACTGGGCTAGGCGGCATCTTAAAGCGCGTGGAATGCCGAGTAAAATCCACTATTACACTTCTAGGCTAGGGCGAACAGAGACCAGATTAGATCATTTTACATTCTGGTTAATAAAATAATTCAGCGAAATTCTATCACCTTTGTTCAACTTTCGTCGCTCCTATTTCAGATAGCTTATTGGGCTAAGCGGCATCTCAAAGCGGATGAAATGGCGAGTAAAATGCACTATTAAACTTCTAGGGTAGGGCAAACAGAGACCCGATTAGATCATTTTATATTATGGTTAATTTAAGAATTCAGCAAAATTCTGTCACATTTGTTCAATGTACGTCGCTCTTATTTCGGATAGCGTACTGGGCTAGGCGGCACCCTAAAGCGCGTGGAGTGGCGAGTAAAATGCACTATTAATCTTCTATGATAGGGCAATCAGAGACCCGATTAGATCATTTTATATTTTGTTTAATATAAGATTTCAGGGAAATTCTATCACATTTGTTTAATTTACGTCGCTCCTATTTCAGATAGCGTATTGGGCAAAGCGGCATCTCAAAGCGCATGAAATGGCGACTAAAATGCTCTATTAAACTTCTAGAGTAGGGCAAGCAGAGACCCGATTAGATCATTTTATATTATGGTTAATTTAAGAATTCAGCAAAATTCTATCACATTCGTTCAATTTAGGTCGCTCCTATTTCAGATAGCGTACTGGGCTAGGCGGCATCTTAAAGCGCGTGGAATGCCGAGTAAAATCCACTATTACACTTCTAGGCTAGGGCGAACAGAGACCAGATTAGATCATTTTACATTCTGGTTAATAAAATAATTCAGCGAAATTCTATCACCTTTGTTCAACTTTCGTCGCTCATATTTCAGATAGCGTATCGGGCTAAGCGGCATCTCAAAGCGCATGAAATGGCGAGTAAAATGCACTATTAAACTTCTAGGGTAGGGCAATCAGTGACCCGATTAGATCATTTTATATTATAGATAATTTAAGAATTCGGCGAAATTCTATCACATTTGTTCAATTTACGTCGCTCCTATTTCAGATAGCGCATTGGGCTAAGCGGCATCTCAAAGCGCATGAAATGGCGAGTAAAATGCACTATTAAACTTCTAGGGTAGGGCAAACAGAGACCCGATTAGATCATTTTATATTATGGTTATTTAAGAATTCAGCAAAAATTCTATCACATTTGTTCAATTTACGTCGCTCCTATTTCAGATAGCGTATTGGGCTAAGCGGCATCTCAAAGCGCATGAAATGGCGAGTAAAGTGCAATACTAAACTTCTAGGATACGGCAAACAGAGACCCGATTAGATCATTTTATATTTTGGTTAATATAAGAATTCAGCGAAATTCTATCACATTTGTTCAATTTACGTCGCTCCTATTTCAGATAGCGTACTGGGCTCGGCGGCATCTCAAAGCGCATGAAATGGCGAGTAAAATGCAATACTAAACTTCTAGGATAAGGCAAACAGAGACCCGATTAGATCATTTTATATTACGGTTAATATAAGAATTCAGCGTAATTCCATCACATTTGTTCAACTTACGTCGCTCCTAATTTAGATAGCGTACTGGGCTAGGCGGCATCTTAAAGCGCGTGGAATGGCGAGTAAAATGCACTACTAAACTTCTATGATAGGGCAATCAGAGTCCCGTTTAGATCATTTTATATTTTGTTTAATTTAAGAATTCAGCCAAATTCTATCACGTTTGTTCAATTTACGTCGCTCCTATTTCAGATAGCGTATTGGGCTAAGCGCCATCTCAAAGCGCATGAAATGGCGAGTAAAATGCACTATTTAACTTCTAGGGTAGGGCAAACAGAGACCCGATTAGATCATTTTATATTATGGTTAATTTAAGAATTCAGCCAAATTCTATCACATTTGTTCAATTTACGTCGCTCCTATTTCAGATAGCGTACTGGGCTAGGCGGAATCTTAAAGCGCGTGGATTGGCGAGTAGAATGCACTATTAAAGTTCTATGATAGGGCAATCAGAGACCCGATTAGATCATTTTATATTTTGGTTAATATAAGAATTCAGGGAAATTCTATCACATTTGTTCAATTTACGTCGCTCCTATTTCAGATAGCGTATTGGGCTAAGCGGCATCTCAAAGCGCATGAACTGGCGAGTAAAATGCACTGTTAAACTTGTAGGGTAAGGGCAAACAGAGACCCGATTAGATCATTTTATATTATGGTTAATTTAAGATGTCAGCAAAATTCTGTCACATTTGTTCAATTTACGTCGCTCCAATTTCAGATAGCGTACTGGGCTAGGCGGCATCTTAAAGCGCGTGGAATGGCGATCAAAATGCACTATTAACTTCTATGATAGGGCAATCAGAGACTCGACTAGATCATTTTATATTTTGGTTAATATAAGAATTCAGCGAAATTCTATCACAATTGTTCAATTTACGTCGCTCCTACTTCAGATAGCGTACTGGGCTCGGCGGCATCTTAAAGCGCAAGAAATGGCGAGTAAAATGCACTATTAAACTTCTAGGGTAGGGCAAACAGAGACCGATAAGATGATTTTATATTATGGTTAATTTAAGAATTCAGCGAAACTCTATAATATTTGTTCAATTTACGTCGCTCCTATTTCAGATAGCGTATTCGGCTAAGCGGCATCTCAATGCGCATGAAATGGCGAGTAAAATGCACTATTAAACTTCTAGGATAAGGCAAACAGGGACCCGATTAGATCATTTTATATTACGGTTAATATAAGAATTCAGCGTAATTCTATCACATTTGTTCAACTTACGTCGCTCCTATTTCAGATAGCGTACTGGGCTACGCGGCATCTTAAAGCGCGTGGAATGGCGAGTAAAATGCACTACTAAACTTCTATGATAGGGCAATCAGAGTCCAGTTTAGATCATTTTATATTTTGTTTAATATAAGATTTCAGGGAAATTCTATCACATTTGTTCAATTTACGTCGCTCCTATTTCAGAAAGCGTATTGGGCTAAGCGGCATCTCAAAGCGTATGAAATGGCGAA
>CAKAJE020000383.1:0-33268 GCA_916610135.2 Macropis europaea
ACGCTATCTGAAATAGGGGGCGACATAAAGTGAACAAATGTGACAAATTTCGCTGAATTCTTATATTAACAATAATATAAAACGATCAAATCGGGTCTCTGATTGCCCTATCATAGAAGTTTAACTGTGCATTTTACTCGTCATTTCATGCGCTTTACGGTGCCGCTTAGCCCAATACGCTATCTGAAATACGAGCGACGTAAATTGAATAATTGTGATAGAATCACGAAGAATTCTTAAATTAACCATACTATAAAATGATCTAATCGGGTGTCCGATTGCCCTATCATAGAAGTTTAATGGTGCATTGCACTCGTCATTGCATGCGCTTTAAGATTCCGCCAATCCCAATACGCTATCTGAAATAGGAGCGACGTAAATTGAACAAATGTGATAGAATTACGCTGAATTCTTATATTAATCATAATATAAGATGATTTAATCGGGTCTCTGCTTGCCCTATCCTAGCAGTTCAGTAGTGCATTCTACTCGACATTTCATGCGCTTTATGATGCAACCTAGCCCAATACGCTATCTGAAATAGGGGCGACGTAAATTGAACAAATGTGATAAAATTACTCCGAATTCTTATATTAACAATAATATAAAATGATCTAATCGGGTCTCTGATTGCTCTATCATAGAACTTTAACAGTGCATCTTACTCGTCATTTCATGCGCTTTAAGGTGCCGCTTAGCCCAATACGCTATCTGAAATAGCAGTGACGTAAGTTGAACAAATGTGATAGAATTAAGCTGAATTCTTATATTAACCATGATTTGAAGTGATCTGATCGGGTCTCTGATTGTCCTATCATAAAACTTTAATAGTGCATTTTAATCGTCATTTCATGCGCTTTAAGGTGCCGCCTAGCCCAATTCGCTATCAGTAATTGGAGCTACGTAAATTGAACAAGTGTGATAGAGTTTCTCTGAAATCTTAAATTAACCATAATATAAAATGATCTAATCGGATCTGCGTTTGCCGTACCCCACAATTTTAAGAGTGCATTTTACTCGACATTTCATGCGCTTTATGATGCAACCTAGCCCAATACGCTATCTGAAATTATGGCGACGTAAATTGAACAAATGTGATAGAATTACGCAGAATTCTTATATTAACAATAATATCAAATGATCGAAACGGTTCCCCGATTGCCCTATGATAGAAGTTTCATAGTGAATTTTACTCGCCATTTCATGCGATTTAAGGAGCCGGTTAGTCCAATACGCTATCTGAAATACGACCGTCGTAAATTGAACAAATGTGACAGAATTACACTGAATTCTTATATTAATCATAATATAAAATGATCTAATCGGGTCTCTGATTGCCCTGGCCTAGATGTTTCGTAGTGCATTTTACGCGACATATCATGCGCTTTAAGATGACACCTAGCCCAATACGCTATCTGAAATAGGAGCGACGTAATTGAACAAATGTGATAGAATTACGCAGAATTCTTATATTAACCATAATATAAAATGATCTAATCGGGTCTCTGATTGCCGTATCAACGAAGTGTAGTAGTGCATTTTACTCGTCATTTCTTGCGCTTTAAGGTGCCGCTTAGCCCAATAGGCTATCTGAAATAGGAACGACGTAAATTGAACATATGTGATAGAATATCGCTGAATTCTTATATTAATGCTAATATAAAATTATCTAATCAGGTCTCAGATTGCCCTATCATAGAAGGTCAGTAGTGCATTTTACTTTTCATTCAACGCACATTAAGATGCCGCCTAGCCCAATACGCTATCTGAAAAGGAGCGACGTAAATTGTACAAATGTGATAGAATTACGCAGTATTCTTATATTAACCATAATATAAAATGATCTAATCGGGTCTCTGATTGCCGTATCAACGAAGTGTAGTAGTGCATTTTACTCGTCATTTCTTGCGCTTTAAGGTGCCGCTTAGCCCAATACGCTATCAGAAATAGGGGCGACGTAAATTGAACAAATGTGATAAAATTACGCCGAATCCTTATATTAACAATAATATAAAATGATCTAATCGTGCCTCTGTTTGCCCTATCATAGAAATTTAATAGTGCATTTGGCACGTCATTTCATGCGCTTTAAGGTGCCGCTTAGCCCAATACGCTATCTGAAATAGGAGCGATGTAAATTGAACAAATGTGATAGAATTACGCTAAATTCTTATATTAATCATAATATAGGATGATCTAATCGGGTCTCTGATTGCCCTATCCTAGATGTTTAGTAGTGCATTTAACTCGACATTTCATGCGCTTTAAGATGCCGCTTAGCCCAACCCGCTACCTGAAATAGGAGCGTCGTAAATTGAGCAAATGTGATAGAATTTCGCTGAACTCTTAAATTAACAATAATATAAAATGATCTAATCGGGACTCTGTTTGCCCTACCCTAGAAGTTTAATAGTGCATTTTACTCGACATTTCATGCGCTTTAAGATGCCACCTATCCCAATACGCTATCTGAAATAGGGACGACGTAAATTGAACAAATGTGATAAAATTTCTCTGAACTCTTATATTAACCATAATATGAGATGACCTAATCGGGTGTCTGATTGCCCTATCATAGAAGTTTAATAGTGCATTTTATTCGACATTTCATGCGCTTTAAGATGCCGCCTAGTCCAATACGCTATCTGAAATTGGCGCTATGTGAATAGAACAAACGTGATAGAGATACGCAGAATTGTTATATTAACCATAATATAATACGATCTATTCGGGTCACTGATTGCCCTATCATAGAAGTTCAATAGTGCATTTTACTCGTCATTTCATGCGCTTTAAGGTACCGCTTAGCCCAATACGCTATCTGAAATAGGAACGATGTAAATTGAACAAATGTGATAGAGTTTCGCTGAATTCTTATATTAACCATAATTTAAAATGATCCAATACGGTCTCTGATTGCCCTATCATCGAAAGTTAATAGTGCATTTTACTCGTCATTCCACGCGCTTTAAGATGCCGTCTCGCCCAATAGGCTATCTGAAATAGGAGCGACGTAAATTGAACAAATGTGATAGAATTTCGCTGTATTCTTATATTAACAGTAATATAATATCATCTAATCGGGTCTCTGATTGCCTTATCATAGAAGGTTTGTAGTGTATTTTACTCGTCATTCCACGCGCTTTAAGATGCACTCTCGCCCAATACGCTATCTGAAATAGGAGCGACGTAAATTGAACAAATGTGACAGAATTACGCTGCATTCTTATATTAATCAAAATATAAGATGACCTGATCGGGTCTCTGATTGCCCTATCCGAGAAGTTTAGTAGTGCATTTTGTTCGACATTTCATGCGCTTTAAGGTGCCGCATAGCCCAATACGCTCTCTGAAATTGGAGCTACGTAAATTGAACGGACGTGATAGAATTTCGCAGAATCCTTATATTAACAATAATATAATATGATATATTCGGGTCTCTGCTTGCCCTACCGTAGAAGTTTAATAGTGCATGTTACTCGTCATTTCATGAGCTTTAAGATGCCGCCTATCCCAATACGCTATCAGAAATAGGAGCGACGTAAATGGAACAAATGTGATAGAATTACGCTAAATTCTTATATTAATCATAATATAGGATGATCTAATCGGGTCTCGGATTGCCCTATCCTAGATGTTTAGTAGTGCATTTTACTCGACATTTCATGCGCTTTAAGCTGCCGCTTAGCCCAATACGCTATCTGAAGTAGGAGCGACGTAAATTGAACAAATGTGATACAATTACGCAGAATTCTTATATTAACCATAATATAATATGATCTATTCGAGTCTCTGATTGCCCTATCATGGAAGTTTGGCAGTGCATTTTACTCGACATTTCATGCGCTTTAAGATGCCGCTTAGCTCAATACACTATCTGAAATAGGAGCGACGTAAATTGAACAAATGTGATAAAATTACGTTGAATTCTGATATTAATCATAATATACGATGACCTTATCGGGTCTCTGATTGCCCTATCCGAGATGCATAGTAGTGCATTTTACTCAACTTTTCATGCGCTTTAAGATGCCGCCTATCTCAATACGATATCTGGTGTAGGAGTGACGTGAATTGGACAAATGTGATAGAGTTACGATGAATTCTTAAATTAACCATAATATAAAATGATCTAAGCGGGTCTCTGATTGCGGTATCCTAGAAGTTTAGTAGTGCATTTTACACGAAATTTCATGCGCTTTAATATGCCGCTTAGCTCAATACGCTATCTGAAATAGGAGCGGCATAAATTGAACAAATGTGATAGGATTATGCTGAATTCTTATATTAATCATAATATAAGATGACCTAGTCGGGTCTCTGATTGCCCTATCCTAGAAGATTAGTAGTGCATTTTACTCGACATTTCATGCGCTTTAAGATGCCGTTTAGCCCAATACTCTATCCGAATTAGGAGCTTCGTAAATTGAACAAATGTGATAGAATTACACTGAATTCTTATATTAATCATAATATAAGATGACCTAATCGGGTCTCCGGTTGCTCTATCATAGAAGTTTGATAGTGCATTTTGCTCGGCATTTCATGCGCTTTAAGGTGCTGCTTATCCCGATACGCTATCTGAAGTTGGAGCGACGTAAATTGAACAAATGTTATAGAATTACGCTGAATTCTTATATTAACCATAATATAAAATGATCTAATCGGGTCTCTGATTGCCCTATCATAGAAGTTTAACTGTGCATTTTACTCGTCATTTCATGCGCTTTAAGGTGCCGCTTAGCCCAATACGCTATCTGAAATACGAGCGACGTAAATTGAATAATTGTGATAGAATTACGAAGAATTCTTAAATTAACCATACTATAAAATGATCTAATCGGGTGTCTGATTGCCCTATCATAGAAGTTTAATGGTGCATTGCACTCGTCATTCCATGCGCTTTAAGATTCCGCCCATCCCAATACGCTATCTGAAATAGGAGCGACGTAAATTGAACAAATGTGATAGAATTACGCTGAATTCTTATATTAATCATAATATAAGATGATTTAATCGGGTCTCTGCTTGCCCTATCCTAGCAGTTCAGTAGTGCATTCTACTCGACATTTCATGCGCTTTATGATGCAACCTAGCCCAATACGCTATCTGAAATAGGGGCGACGTAAATTGAACAAATGTGATAAAATTACTCCGAATTCTTATATTAACAATAATATAAAATGATCTAATCGGGTCTCTGATTGCTCTATCATAGAACTTTAACAGTGCATCTTACTCGTCATTTCATGCGCTTTAAGGTGCCGCTTAGCCCAATACGCTATCTGAAATAGCAGTGACGTAAGTTGAACAAATGTGATAGAATTAAGCTGAATTCTTATATTAACCATGATTTGAAGTGATCTGATCGGGTCTCTGATTGTCCTATCATAAAACTTTAATAGTGCATTTTAATCGTCATTTCATGCGCTTTAAGGTGCCGCCTAGCCCAATTCGCTATCTGAAATTGGAGCTACGTAAATTGAACAAGTGTGATAGAGTTTCTCTGAAATCTTAAATTAACCATAATATAAAATGATCTAATCGGATCTGCGTTTGCCGTACCCCAGAATTTTAAGAGTGCATTTTACTCGACATTTGATGCGCTTTATGATGCAACCTAGCCCAATACGCTATCTGAAATTATGGCGACGTAAATTGAACAAATGTGATAGAATTACGCAGAATTCTTATATTAACAATAATATCAAATGATCGAAACGGTTTTCTGATTGCCCTATGATTGAAGTTTCATAGTGAATTTTACTCGCCATTTCATGCGATTTAAGGAGCCGGTTAGTCCAATACGCTATCTGAAATACGACCGTCGTAAATTGAACAAATGTAACAGAATTACACTGAATTCTTATATTAATCATAATATAAAATGATCTAATCGGGTCTCTGATTGCCCTAGCCTAGATGTTTAGTAGTGCATTTTACGCGACATATCATGCGCTTTAAGATGACACCTAGCCCAATACGCTGTCTGAAATAGGGGCGACGTAAATTGAACAAATGTGATAGAATTATTCTGCATCCTTATCTTAATCATAATATAAGATGACCTTATCGGATATCTGATTGCCCTATCCTAGAAGTTTAATAGTGCATTTTGCTCGCCATTTTATACGCCTTTAGGCGCCGCGTATCCCGATACGCTATCTGAAGTTGGAGCGACGTAAATTGAACAAGTGTGATACAGTTTCGATGAATTCTTAAATTAACCATAATATAAAATGATCTAATCGGGTCTCTGCTTGCCTACCCTAGATGTTTGATAGTGCATTTTACTCGACGTTTCATACGCTTGAAGATGCAACGTAGCCCAATACTGTATCTGATATAGGGGCGACGTAAATTGAACAAATGTGATAAAATTACGCCGAATTCTTATATTAACAATAATATAAAATGATCTAATCGTGTCTCCGATTGCCCTATCATAGAAATTTAATAGTGCATTTTACTCGTCATTTCATGCGCTTTAAGGTGCCGCCTAGCCCAATATGCTATCTGAAATAGGAGCGACGTAAATTGAACAAATGTGATAGAATTACATTGAATTCTTATATTAACCATAATATAAGATGACCTAATCGTGTCTCCGATTGCCCTATCATAGAAGTTTAATAGTGCATTTTACTCGTCATTTCATGCGCTTTAAATTGCCGCTTAGCCCAATACGCTGTCTGAAATAGGAGCGACGAAACTTGAACAAATGTGATAGAATTACGCAGAATTCTTATATCAACCATTATATAAGATGACCTAATCGGGTCTCTGACTGCCCTATCCGAGAAGTTTAGTAGTGCATTTTACTCGACATTTCAGTCGCTTTAAGATGCCGCCTAGCCCAATACGCTATCTGAAATTGGAGCTACGTAAATTGAACAAACGTGATAGAATTCCGCAGAATTCTTATATTAACCATAATATAATACGATATATTCGGGTCTCTGATTGCCCTATCATAGAAGTTTAGTAGTGCATGTTACTCGCCATTTCATGGGCTTTATGGTGCCGCTTGGCCCAATACGCTATCTGAAATAGGAGCGACGTAAATTGAACAAATGTGATAGAATTACGCAGAATTCTTATATTAACCATAATATAATACGATCTATTCGGGTCTCTGATTGCCCAATCATAGAAGTATAATAGTGCATTTTACTCGTCATTTCATGCGCTTTAAGGTGCCGCCTAGCCCAATGCGTTATCTGAAATTGGAGCTACGTAAATTGAACAAGTGTGATAGAGTTACGCTGAATTCTTAAATTAACCATAATATAAAATGATCTAATCGGGTCTCTGTTTGCCCTACCCTAGAATTTTAATAGTGCATTTTACTCCACATTTCATGCGCTTTAAGATGCAACCTAGCCCAATACGGTATCTGAAACAGGGGCGACGTAAATTGAACAAATGTGATAAAATAACGCCGAATTCTTATATTAACAATAATATAAAATGATCTAACCGTGTCTCCGATTGCCGTATCAGAGAAGTTTAATATTGCATTGTACTCGTCATTTCATGCGCTTTGAATTGCCGCTTAGCCCAATACGCTATCTGAAATAGGAGCGACGTAACTTGAACAAATGTGATAGAATTACGCAGAATTCTTGTATCAACCATAATATAATATGATCTATTCGGGTCTCTGATTGCCCTATCATAGAAGTTTAAAAGTGAATTTTACTCGACATTTCATGCGCTTTAAGGTGCCGCCTAGCCCAATACGCTATCTGAAATAGGAGCGTCGTAAATTGAACAAATGCGATTGAATTACGCAGAATTCTTAACATAACCATAATTTAAAATGATCTAATCGGGTCTCTGATTGCCCTATCATAGAAGTTTAATAGTGCATTTTACTCGTCATTTCATGCGCTTTATGGTGCCGCTTAGACCATTACGCTTTCTGAAACTGGAGCGTCATAAATTGAACAAATGTGATGGAATTACGCAGAATTCTTATATTAACCATAATATAATACGATCTATTCGGGTCTCTGATTGCCCTTTCATAGAAGTTTAGTAGAGCATTTTAATCGTCATCTCATGCGCTTTAAGGTGCCGCCTAGCCCAATACGCTATCTGAAATAGGAGCGACATAAATTGAACAAATGTCATGGAATTACGCAGAATTCTTATATTAACCATAATATAATACGATCTATTCGGGTCTCTGATTGCCCTATCATAGTAGTTTAGTGGTGCATTTTACTCGATATTTCATGCGCTTTAAGATGCCGCTTAGCCCAATACGCTATCTGAAATAGGAGCGACGTACATTGAACAAATGTGATAGAATTTCAGTGAATTCTTATATTAACCATAATATAAAATGATCTAATCGGGTCTCTGATTGCCCTATCAAGGAAGATTAGTAGTGCATTTTACTCGTCATTTCATGCTCTTTAAGGAGCCGTCTAGATCAATACGCAATCTGCAATTGGAGCTACGTAAATTGAACGAATGCGACAGAGTTACGCAGAATTCTTATATTAACCTTAATATAAAATGATCTAATCGGGTCTCTGATTGCCCTAACATAGAAGTTGAATAGTGCCTTTTACCCGTCATTTCATGCGCTTTAAGGTGCCGCCTACCCCAATACGCTATCTGAAATAGGAGCGACGTAAATTGAAGAAATGTGATAGAATTACGCAGAATTCTTATATTAACCATAATATAAAATCATCTAATCGGGTCTCTGATTGCCCTATCAAAGAAGATGAGTAGTATATTTGACTCGGCATTTCATGCGCTTTAAGGTGCCGTCTAGCTCAATCCGCAATCTGAAATTGGAGCTACGGAAATTGTACAAATGTGACAGAGTTTCGCAGAATTCTTGTATTAACCATAATATAACATGATCTAATCGGGAATCTGATTGCCCTATCATAGAAGGTTAGTAGTGCATTTTACTCGTCATTCCACGCGCTTTAAGATGCCGCCTAGCCCAGTGCGCTATCTGAAATAGGAGCGACGTAAATTGAACAAATGTGATAGAATTTCGCTGAATACTTATATTAACCATAATATCAGATGACCTAATCGGGTCTCTGATTGCCCTATACGAGAAGTTTAGTAGTGCATTTCACTCGACATTTCATGCGCTTTAAGGTGCCGCTTAGCCCAGTACGCTATCTGAAATAGGAGCGACGTAAATTGAACAAATGTGAGAGAATTACGCAGAATTCTTATATTAACCATAATACAGAATGATCTAATCAGGTCTCTGATTGCCCTATCATAGAATTCTAATAGTGCATTTTACTCGTCAGCCCACGCGCTTTAAGATGCCGCCTAGCCCAATACGCTATATGAAATAGGAGCGACGTAATTTGAACAAATGTGATAGAATTACGGTGCATCCTTATAATAATCATAATATAAGATGACCTAATCGGGTCTCTGTTCGCCCTACCCTAGAAGTTTAATAGTGCATTTTACTCGACATATCATGCGCTTTAAGATGCCACATAGCATAATACCCTATCTGAAATAGCAGCGACGTAAATTGAACAAATGTGATAGAATTACGCTGCATCCTTATATGAATCATAATATAAGATGATCTAATCGGGTCTCTGATTGCCCTATCGTAGAAGTTTAATAGTGCATTTTACTCGCCATTTCATGCGCTTCAAGGTGCTGTTTAGCCCAATACGCTATCTGAAATAGGAGCGTCGTGAATTGAACAAATGTGATAGAATTACACTGAATTCTTATATTAATCATAAAATAAGATGATCTAATCGGGTCTCTGTTCGCCCTAACCTAGAAGTTTAATGGTGCATTCCACTCGAGATTTCATGCGGCTTGAGATGCCGCTGAGCCCAGTACGCTATATGAAATAGGAGCGACGTAAACTGAACAAATTTGATAGAATTTCGCTGAATTCTTATATTAGCCATAATATAAGATGACCTAATCGGGTCTCTGATTGCCCTATCCGAGAAGTTTAGTAGTGCATTTTACTCGACATTTCATGCGCTTTAAGATGCCGCCTAGACCAATATACTATCTGAAATAGGATCTACGTAAATTGAACAAATGTGATAGAAATACTCAGAATTCTTATATTAACCATAATATAATATGATCTGGTCGGTTCTCTGATTGCCCTATCATACAAGTTAAATGGCGCATTTTACTCGCCATTTCATGCGCTTTGAGATGCCGCATAGCCTAATACCCTATCTGAAATAGGAGCGACTTAAATTCAACAAATGTGATAGAATTTCGCTGAATTCTTATATTAACCATAATGTAAAGTGATCTACTCGGGTCTCTGTTCGCCCTACCATAAAAGGTTAATAGTGCATTTTCCTCGCCATTCCACGCACTTTAAGATGCCGCCTAGCCCAGTACGCTATCTGAAATAGGAGCGACGGGAACTGAACAAATGTGATTGAATTTTGCTGAATTCTTAAATTAACCGTAATATAAAATGATCTACTCGGGTCTCTGTTTGCCCTACCCAGGAAGTTTAATAGTGCATTTTATTCGCCATTTCATGCGCTTTGAGATGCCGCTTATCCCAATACGCTATCTGAAATAGGAGCGACGGAAATTGAACAAATGTGATTGAATTTTGCTGAATTCTTAAATTAACCATAATATAAAATGATCTAATCGGGTCTCTGATTGCCCTACCCTAGAAGTTTAATAGTGCATTTTACTCGCCATTTCATGCGCTTTGAGATGCCGCTTAGCCCAATACGCTATCTGAAGTAGGAGCGACGGAAATTGAACAAATGTGATAGAATTTCGCTGAATTCTTATATTAACCATAATGTAAAATGATCTAATCGGGTCTCTGTTCGCCCTACCCAAGAAGTTTAATAGTGCATTTTACTCGTCATTTCATGCGCCTTGAGATGCCGCTCAGCCCAATACGCTATCTGATGTAGGAGCGACGGAAATTGAACAAATGTGATAGAATTTCGCTGAATTCTTATATTAACCATAATGTAAAATGATCTAATCGGTTCTCTGATTGCCCTATCATAGAAGATTAATAGTGCATTTTACTCGCCATTCCACGCGCTTTAAGATCCTATTTAACCTAATACGCTATCTGAAATAGGAGAGACGTAAATTGAACAAATGTGATAGAATTTCGCTGAAGTCTTATATTAACCAAAATATAAATTGATCCAATCGGTTCTCTGATTGCCCTATCAGAGAAGTTTAATAGTGCATTCCACTCGTCATTTCATGCGCTTTGAGTTGCCGCTTAGCCCAATACGCGATCTGAAATAGGAGCGACGGAAATTGAACAAATGTGATAGAATTTCGCTGAATTCTTATATTAACCATAATATAAAATGATCTAATCGGTTCTCTGATTGCCCTGTCATAGAAGTCTAATAGCGCATTTTACTCGCCATTCCACGCGCTTTAAGATGCCGCTTAGCCCAATATGCTACCTGAAATAGTAGCGACGCAAATTGAACAAATGTGATAGAATTTCGCTGAATTCTTATATTAACCAAAATATAAAATGATCTAATCGGGTCTCTGATTGCCGTATCAAGGAAGTGTAGTAGTGCATTTTACTCGTCATTTCTTGCGCTTTAAGGTGCCGCTTAGCCCAATAGGCTATCTGAAATAGGAGCGACGTAAATTGAACATATGTGATAGAATTTCGCTGAATTCTTATATTAATGCTAATATAAAATTATCTAATCAGGTCTCAGATTGCCCTATCATAGAAGGTCAGTAGTGCATTTTACTTTTCATTCAACGCACATTAAGATGCCGCCTAGCCCAATACGCTATCTGAAATAGGAGCGACGTAAATTGTACAAATGTGATAGAATTACGCAGTATTCTTATATTAACCATAATATAAAATGATCTAATCGGGTCTCTGATTGCCGTATCAACGAAGTGTAGTAGTGCATTTTACTCGTCATTTCTTGCGCTTTAAGGTGCCGCTTAGCCCAATACGCTATCTGAAATAGGGGCGACGTAAATTGAACAAATGTGATAAAATTACGCCGAATCCTTATATTAACAATAATATAAAATGATCTAATCGTGCCTCTGTTTGCCCTATCATAGAAATTTAATAGTGCATTTGACACGTCATTTCATGCGCTTTAAGGTGCCGCTTAGCCCAATACGCTATCTGAAATAGGAGCGATGTAAATTGAACAAATGTGATAGAATTACGCTAAATTCTTATATTAATCATAATATAGGATGATCTAATCGGGTCTCTGATTGCCCTATCCTAGATGTTTAGTAGTGCATTTAACTCGACATTTCATGCGCTTTAAGATGCCGCTTAGCCCAACCCGCTACCTGAAATAGGAGCGTCGTAAATTGAGCAAATGTGATAGAATTTCGCTGAATTCTTAAATTAACAATAATATAAAATGATCTAATCGGGACTCTGTTTGCCCTACCCTAGAAGTTTAATAGTGCATTTTACTCGACATTTCATGCGCTTTAAGATGCCACCTATCCCAATACGCTATCTGAAATAGGGACGACGTAAATTGAACAAATGTGATAAAATTTCTCTGAACTCTTATATTAACCATAATATGAGATGACCTAATCGGGTGTCTGATTGCCCTATCATAGAAGTTTAATAGTGCATTTTATTCGACATTTCATGCGCTTTAAGATGCCGCCTAGTCCAATACGCTATCTGAAATTGGCGCTATGTGAATAGAACAAACGTGATAGAGATACGCAGAATTGTTATATCAACCATAATATAATACGATCTATTCGGGTCACTGATTGCCCTATCATAGAAGTTCAATAGTGCATTTTACTCGTCATTTCATGCGCTTTAAGGTACCGCTTAGCCCAATACGCTATCTGAAATAGGAACGACGTAAATTGAACAAATGTGATAGAATTTCGCTGAATTCTTATATTAACCATAATTTAAAATGATCTAATACGGTCTCTGATTGCCCTATCATCGAAAGTTAATAGTGCATTTTACTCGTCATTCCACGCGCTTTAAGATGCCGTCTCGCCCAATAGGCTATCTGAAATAGGAGCGACGTAAATTGAACAAATGTGATAGAATTTCGCTGTATTCTTATATTAACAGTAATATAATATCATCTAATCGGGTCTCTGATTGCCTTATCATAGAAGGTTTGTAGTGTATTTTACTCGTCATTCCACGCGCTTTAAGATGCACTCTCGCCCAATACGCTATCTGAAATAGGAGCGACGTAAATTGAACAAATGTGACAGAATTACGCTGCATTCTTATATTAATCAAAATATAAGATGACCTGATCGGGTCTCTGATTGCCCTATCCGAGAAGTTTAGTAGTGCATTTTGTTCGACATTTCATGCGCTTTAAGGTGCCGCATAGCCCAATACGCTCTCTGAAATTGGAGCTACGTAAATTGAACGGACGTGATAGAATTTCGCAGAATCCTTATATTAACAATAATATAATATGATATATTCGGGTCTCTGCTTGCCCTACCGTAGAAGTTTAATAGTGCATGTTACTCGTCATTTCATGAGCTTTAAGATGCCGCCTATCCCAATACGCTATCAGAAATAGGAGCGACGTAAATGGAACAAATGTGATAGAATTACGCTAAATTCTTATATTAATCATAATATAGGATGATCTAATCGGGTCTCGGATTGCCCTATCCTAGATGTTTAGTAGTGCATTTTACTCGACATTTCATGCGCTTTAAGCTGCCGCTTAGCCCAATACGCTATCTGAAGTAGGAGCGACGTAAATTGAACAAATGTGATACAATTACGCAGAATTCTTATATTAACCATAATATAATATGATCTATTCGAGTCTCTGATTGCCCTATCATGGAAGTTTGGCAGTGCATTTTACTCGACATTTCATGCGCTTTAAGATGCCGCTTAGCTCAATAAACTATCTGAAATAGGAGCGACGTAAATTGAACAAATGTGATAAAATTACGTTGAATTCTGATATTAATCATAATATACGATGACCTTATCGGGTCTCTGATTGCCCTATCCGAGATGCTTAGTAGTGCATTTTACTCAACTTTTCATGCGCTTTAAGATGCCGCCTATCTCAATACGATATCTGGTGTAGGAGTGACGTGAATTGGACAAATGTGATAGAGTTACGATGAATTCTTAAATTAACCATAATATAAAATGATCTGAGCGGGTCTCTGATTGCGGTATCCTAGAAGTTTAGAAGTGCATTTTACACGAAATTTCATGCGCTTTAATATGCCGCTTAGCTCAATACGCTATCTGAAATAGGAGCGGCATAAATTGAACAAATGTGATAGGATTATGCTGAATTCTTATATTAATCATAATATAAGATGACCTAGTCGGGTCTCTGATTGCCCTATCCTAGGAGATTAGTAGTGCATTTTACTCGACATTTCATGCGCTTTAAGATGCCGTTTAGCCCAATACTCTATCCGAATTAGGAGCTTCGTAAATTGAACAAATGTGATAGAATTACACTGAATTCTTATATTAATCATAATATAAGATGACCTAATCGGGTCTCTGATTGCCCTATCATAGAATGTTAGTAGTGCATTTTACTCGTCATTCCGCGCGCTTTAAGATGCCGCCTAGCCCAATACGCTGTCTGAATCAGGAGCGACGTAAATTGAACAAACGTGACAGAATTACGCAGAATTCTTATATTAACCATAATATAATATGATCTAATCGGGTCTCCGGTTGCTCTATCATAGAAGTTTGATAGTGCATTTTGCTCGGCATTTCATGCGCTTTAAGGTGCTGCTTATCCCGATACGCTATCTGAAGTTGGAGCGACGTAAATTGAACAAATGCTATAGAATTACGCTGAATTATTATATTAACCATAATATAAAATGATCTAATCGGGTCTCTGATTGCCCTATCATAGAAGTTTAACTGTGCATTTTACTCGTCATTTCATGCGCTTTACGGTGCCGCTTAGCCCAATACGCTATCTGAAATACGAGCGACGTAAATTGAATAATTGTGATAGAATTACGAAGAATTCTTAAATTAACCATACTATAAAATGATCTAATCGGGTGTCTGATTGCCCTATCATAGAAGTTTAATGGTGCATTGCACTCGTCATTCCATGCGCTTTAAGATTCCGCCCATCCCAATACGCTATCTGAAATAGGAGCGACGTAAATTGAACAAATGTGATAGAATTACGCTGAATTCTTATATTAATCATAATATAAGATGATTTAATCGGGTCTCTGCTTGCCCTATCCTAGCAGTTCAGTAGTGCATTCTACTCGACATTTCATGCGCTTTATGATGCAACCTAGCCCAATACGCTATCTGAAATAGGGGCGACGTAAATTGAACAAATGTGATAAAATTACTCCGAATTCTTATATTAACAATAATATAAAATGATCTAATCGGGTCTCTGATTGCTCTATCATAGAACTTTAACAGTGCATCTTACTCGTCATTTCATGCGCTTTAAGGTGCCGCTTAGCCCAATACGCTATCTGAAATAGCAGTGACGTAAGTTGAACAAATGTGATAGAATTAAGCTGAATTCTTATATTAACCATGATTTGAAGTGATCTGATCGGGTCTCTGATTGTCCTATCATAAAACTTTAATAGTGCATTTTAATCGTCATTTCATGCGCTTTAAGGTGCCGCCTAGCCCAATTCGCTATCTGAAATTGGAGCTACGTAAATTGAACAAGTGTGATAGAGTTTCTCTGAAATCTTAAATTAACCATAATATAAAATGATCTAATCGGATCTGCGTTTGCCGTACCCCAGAATTTTAAGAGTGCATTTTACTCGACATTTCATGCGCTTTATGATGCAACCTAGCCCAATACGCTATCTGAAATTATGGCGACGTAAATTGAACAAATGTGATAGAATTACGCAGAATTCTTATATTAACAATAATATCAAATGATCGAAACGGTTTTCTGATTGCCCTATGATAGAAGTTTCATAGTGAATTTTACTCGCCATTTCATGCGATTTAAGGAGCCGGTTAGTCCAATACGCTATCTGAAATACGACCGTCGTAAATTGAACAAATGTAACAGAATTACACTGAATTCTTATATTAATCATAATATAAAATGATCTAATCGGGTCTCTGATTGCCCTAGCCTAGATGTTTAGTAGTGCATTTTACGCGACATATCATGCGCTTTAAGATGACACCTAGCCCAATACGCTGTCTGAAATAGGGGCGACGTAAATTGAACAAATGTGATAGAATTATTCTGCATCCTTATCTTAATCATAATATAAGATGACCTTATCGGATATCTGATTGCCCTATCCTAGAAGTTTAATAGTGCATTTTGCTCGCCATTTTATACGCCTTTAGGCGCCGCGTATCCCGATACGCTATCTGAAGTTGGAGCGACGTAAATTGAACAAGTGTGATACAGTTTCGATGAATTCTTAAATTAACCATAATATAAAATGATCTAATCGGGTCTCTGCTTGCCTACCCTAGATGTTTGATAGTGCATTTTACTCGACGTTTCATACGCTTGAAGATGCAACGTAGCCCAATACTGTATCTGATATAGGGGCGACGTAAATTGAACAAATGTGATAAAATTACGCCGAATTCTTATATTAACAATAATATAAAATGATCTAATCGTGTCTCCGATTGCCCTATCATAGAAATTTAATAGTGCATTTTACTCGTCATTTCATGCGCTTTAAGGTGCCGCCTAGCCCAATATGCTATCTGAAATAGGAGCGACGTAAATTGAACAAATGTGATAGAATTACATTGAATTCTTATATTAACCATAATATAAGATGACATAATCGTGTCTCCGATTGCCCTATCATAGAAGTTTAATAGTGCATTTTACTCGTCATTTCATGCGCTTTAAATTGCCGCTTAGCCCAATACGCTGTCTGAAATAGGAGCGACGAAACTTGAACAAATGTGATAGAATTACGCAGAATTCTTATATCAACCATTATATAAGATGACCTAATCGGGTCTCTGACTGCCCTATCCGAGAAGTTTAGTAGTGCATTTTACTCGACATTTCAGTCGCTTTAAGATGCCGCCTAGCCCAATACGCTATCTGAAATTGGAGCTACGTAAATTGAACAAACGTGATAGAATTCCGCAGAATTCTTATATTAACCATAATATAATACGATATATTCGGGTCTCTGATTGCCCTATCATAGAAGTTTAGTAGTGCATGTTACTCGCCATTTCATGGGCTTTATGGTGCCGCTTGGCCCAATACGCTATCTGAAATAGGAGCGACGTAAATTGAACAAATGTGATAGAATTACGCAGAATTCTTATATTAACCATAATATAATACGATCTATTCGGGTCTCTGATTGCCCAATCATAGAAGTATAATAGTGCATTTTACTCGTCATTTCATGCGCTTTAAGGTGCCGCCTAGCCCAATGCGCTATCTGAAATTGGAGCTACGTAAATTGAACAAGTGTGATAGAGTTACGCTGAATTCTTAAATTAACCATAATATAAAATGATCTAATCGGGTCTCTGTTTGCCCTACCCTAGAATTTTAATAGTGCATTTTACTCCACATTTCATGCGCTTTAAGATGCAACCTAGCCCAATACGGTATCTGAAACAGGGGCGACGTAAATTGAACAAATGTGATAAAATAACGCCGAATTCTTATATTAACAATAATATAAAATGATCTAACCGTGTCTCCGATTGCCGTATCAGAGAAGTTTAATATTGCATTGTACTCGTCATTTCATGCGCTTTGAATTGCCGCTTAGCCCAATACGCTATCTGAAATAGGAGCGACGTAACTTGAACAAATGTGATAGAATTACGCAGAATTCTTGTATCAACCATAATATAATATGATCTATTCGGGTCTCTGATTGCCCTATCATAGAAGTTTAATAGTGCATTTTACTCGACATTTCATGCGCTTTAAGGTGCCGCCTAGCCCAATACGCTATCTGAAATACGAGCGTCGTAAATTGAACAAATGCGATTGAATTACGCAGAATTCTTAACATAACCATAATTTAAAATGATCTAATCGGGTCTCTGATTGCCCTATCATAGAAGTTTAATAGTGCATTTTACTCGTCATTTCATGCGCTTTATGGTGCCGCTTAGACCATTACGCTTTCTGAAACTGGAGCGTCATAAATTGAACAAATGTGATGGAATTACGCAGAATTCTTATATTAACCATAATATAATACGATCTATTCGGGTCTCTGATTGCCCTTTCATAGAAGTTTAGTAGAGCATTTTAATCGTCATCTCATGCGCTTTAAGGTGCCGCCTAGCCCAATACGCTATCTGAAATAGGAGCGACATAAATTGAACAAATGTCATGGAATTACGCAGAATTCTTATATTAACCATAATATAATACGATCTATTCGGGTCTCTGATTGCCCTATCATAGAAGTTTAGTGGTGCATTTTACTCGCCATTTCATGCGCTTTGAGATGCCGATTAGCCTAATACGCTATCTGAAATAGGAGCGACGTAAATTGAACAAATGTGATAGAATTTCGCTGAATTCTTATATTAACCATAATATAAAATGATCTAATTGGGTCTTTGATGGCCGTATCCGAGAAGGATAGTAGTGCATTTTATTCACCATTTCATGCGCTTTAAGATGCCGCCTAGCTCAATACGATATCTGGTGTAGGAGCGACGTAAATTGACCAAATGTGATAGAATTACCCAGAATTCTTATATTAACCATAACATAATATGATATATTCGGATCTCTGATTGCCCTATCATAGAAGTTTAATAGTGCATTTTACTCGCCATTTCATGCGCTATAAGGTGCCGCTTAGCCCAACACGGTATATGAAATAGGAGCGACGTAAATTGAACAAATGTGATAGAATTTCGCTGAATTCATATATTAATCATAATATAAGATGACATAATCGGGTCTCTAATTGCCCTATCCTAGAAGTTTAGCAGTGCATTTTACTTGACATTTCATGCGTTTTAAGATACCGCTTAGCCCAATACGCTATCTGAAGTAGGAGCGTCGTAAATTGAACAAATGTGATAGAATTACGCAGAATTCTTATATTTACCATAATATAAAATGATCTAATCGGGTCTCTGTTTGCCCTAACCTAGAAATTTAATAGTGCACTGCACTCGTCATTTCATGCGCCTTAAGGTGCCGCTTCGCCCAATACGCTATATGAAATAGGAGCGACGTAAATTGAACAAATGTGATAGAATTTCGCGGAATTCTTATATTAACCATAATATAAAATGATCTAATCGGGTCTCTGTTCTCCCTACCCTAGAAGTTTAATACAGCATTTTATTCGCCATTTCATGCGCTTTGAGATGGCGCTTAGCACAATACGCTATCTGAAATAGGAGCGACGTAAATTGAACAAATGTGATAGAATTTCGCTGTATTCTTATATTAACCGCAATATGAAATGATCTAATCAGGTCTCTGTTTGCCTCACCCTAGAAAGTTGATAGTGCATTTTACTCGCCATTTAATGCGCTTTTAGATGCCGCTTAGCCCAATTCGCTATCTGAAATAGGAGCGACGTAAATTGAACAAATGTGATAGAATTTCGCTGAATTCTTATATTAACCAAAATATAAAATGATCTAATCGGTTCTCAGATTGCCCTATCATAGAAGGTTAATAGTGCATTTTACTCGCCATTCCACGCGCTTTAAGACGCCGCCTATCCCAGTACGCTATCTGAAATAGGAACGATGTAAATTGAAGAAATGTGATAGAATTACGCAGAATTCTTATATTAACCATAATATAAAATCATCTAATCGGGTCTCTGATTGCCCTATCAAAGAAGATGAGTAGTATATTTGACTCGGCATTTCATGCGCTTTAAGGTGCCGTCTAGCTCAATCCGCAATCTGAAATTGGAGCTACGAAAATTGAACAAATGTGACAGAGTTTCGCAGAATTCTTATATTAACCATAATATAACATGATCTAATCGGGAATCTGATTGCCCTATCATAGAAGGTTAGTAGTGCATTTTACTCGTCATTCCACGCGCTTTAAGATGCCGCCTAGCCCAGTGCGCTATCTGAAATAGGAGCGACGTAAATTGAACAAATGTGATAGAATTTCGCTGAATACTTATATTAACCATAATATCAGATGACCTAATCCGGTCTCTGATTGCCCTATACGAGAAGTTTAGTAGTGCATTTCACTCGACATTTCATGCGCTTTAAGGTGCCGCTTAGCCCAGTACGCTATCTGAAATAGGAGCGACGTAAATTGAACAAATGTGAGAGAATTACGCAGAATTCTTATATTAACCATAATACAGAATGATCTAATCTGGTCTCTGATTGCCCTATCATAGAATTCTAATAGTGCATTTTACTCGTCAGTCCACGCGCTTTAAGATGCCGCCTAGCCCAATACGCTATATGAAATAGGAGCGACGTAATTTGAACAAATGTGATAGAATTACGGTGCATCCTTATAATAATCATAATATAAGATGACCTAATCGGGTCTCTGTTCGCCCTACCCTAGAAGTTTAATAGTGCATTTTACTCGACATATCATGCGCTTTAAGATGCCACATAGCATAATACCCTATCTGAAATAGCAGCGACGTAAATTGAACAAATGTGATAGAATTACGCTGCATCCTTATATGAATCATAATATAAGATGATCTAATCGGGTCTCTGATTGCCCTATCGTAGAAGTTTAATAGTGCATTCTACTCGCCATTTCATGCGCTTCAAGGTGCCGTTTAGCCCGATACGCTATCTGAAATAGGAGCGTCGTGAATTGAACAAATGTGATAGAATTACACTGAATTCTTATATTAATCATAAAATAAGATGATCTAATCGGGTCTCTGTTCGCCCTAACCTAGAAGTTTAATGGTGCATTCCACTCGAGATTTCATGCGGCTTGAGATGCCGCTGAGCCCAATACGCTATATGAAATAGGAGCGACGTAAACTGAACAAATTTGATAGAATTTCGCTGAATTCTTATATTAGCCATAATATAAGATGACCTAATCGGGTCTCTGATTGCCCTATCCGAGAAGTTTAGTAGTGCATTTTACTCGACATTTCATGCGCTTTAAGATGCCGCCTAGACCAATATACTATCTGAAATAGGATCTACGTAAATTGAACAAATGTGATAGAAATACTCAGAATTCTTATATTAACCATAATATAATATGATCTGGTCGGTTCTCTGATTGCCCTATCATACAAGTTAAATGGCGCATTTTACTCGCCATTTCATGCGCTTTGAGATGCCGCATAGCCTAATACCCTATCTGAAATAGGAGCGACTTAAATTCAACAAATGTGATAGAATTTCGCTGAATTCTTATATTAACCATAATGTAAAATGATCTACTCGGGTCTCTGTTCGCCCTACCATAAAAGGTTAATAGTGCATTTTCCTCGCCATTCCACGCACTTTAAGATGCCGCCTAGCCCAGTACGCTATCTGAAATAGGAGCGACGGGAATTGAACAAATGTGATTGAATTTTGCTGAATTCTTAAATTAACCGTAATATAAAATGATCTACTCGGGTCTCTGTTTGCCCTACCCAGGAAGTTTAATAGTGCATTTTATTCGCCATTTCATGCGCTTTGAGATGCCGCTTATCCCAATACGCTATCTGAAATAGGAGCGACGGAAATTGAACAAATGTGATTGAATTTTGCTGAATTCTTAAATTAACCATAATATAAAATGATCTAATCGGGTCTCTGATTGCCCTACCCTAGAAGTTTAATAGTGCATTTTACTCGCCATTTCATGCGCTTTGAGATGCCGCTTAGCCCAATACGCTATCTGAAGTAGGAGCGACGGAAATTGAACAAATGTGATAGAATTTCGCTGAATTCTTATATTAACCATAATGTAAAATGATCTAATCGGGTCTCTGTTCGCCCTACCCAAGAAGTTTAATAGTGCATTTTACTCGCCATTTCATGCGCCTTGAGATGCCGCTCAGCCCAATACGCTATCTGATGTAGGAGCGACGGAAATTGAACAAATGTGATAGAATTTCGCTGAATTCTTATATTAACCATAATGTAAAATGATCTAATCGGTTCTCTGATTGCCCTATCATAGAAGATTAATAGTGCATTTTACTCGCCATTCCACGCGCTTTAAGATCCTATTTAACCTAATACGCTATCTGAAATAGGAGAGACGTAAATTGAACAAATGTGACAGAATATCGCTGAATTCTTATATTAACCATAATATAAAATGATCTAATCGGTTCTCTGATTGCCCTATCATGGAAGTTACATGGTGCATTTTACTCGCCATTTCATGCGCTTCGAGGTGCCGCTTAGCCCAATACGCTATCTGAAATAGGAGCGAAGTAAATTGAACAAATGTGATAGAATATCGCTGAATTCTTATATTAACCATAATGTAAAATGATCTAATCGGGTCTCTGTTCGCCCTACCATAGAAGTTTAACACTGCATTTTACTCGCCATGTCATGCGCTTTGAGATGCCGCTTAACCCAATACCCTATCTGAAATAGGAGCGTCGTAAATTACAAAAATGTGATAGAGTTTCGCAGAATTCTTATATTCGCCATAATGTAAAATGATCTAATCGGGTCTCTGTTCGCCCTACCCTAGAAGTTTAATAGTGCAGTTTACTCGCCATTCCACGCGCTTTAAGATGCTATTTAACCAAATACGCTATCTGAAATAGGAGCGACGCAAATTGAACAAACGTGATAGAATTTTGCTGAATTCTTAAATTAACCATAATATAAAATGATCTAATCGGGTCTCTGTTTGCCCTAGCCTAGAAGATTAATAGTGGATTTTACTCGCCATTTCATGCGCTTTGAGATGCCGATTAGCCTAATACGCTATCTGAAATAGGAGCGACGTAAATTGAACAAATGTGATAGAATTTCGCTGAATTCTTATATTAACCATAATATAAAATGATCTAATTGGGTCTCTGATGGCCGTATCCGAGAAGGATAGTAGTGCATTTTATTCACCATTTCATGCGCTTTAAGATGCCGCCTAGCTCAATACGATATCTGGTGTAGGAGCGACGTAAATTGACCAAATGTGATAGAATTACCCAGAATTCTTATATTAACCATAACATAATATGATATATTCGGATCTCTGATTGCCCTATCATAGAAGTTTAATAGTGCATTTTACTCGTCATTTCATGCGCTATAAGGTGCCGCTTAGCCCAACACGGTATATGAAATAGGAGCGACGTAAATTGAACAAATGTGATAGAATTTCGCTGAATTCATATATTAATCATAATATAAGATGACATAATCGGGTCTCTAATTGCCCTATCCTAGAAGTTTAGCAGTGCATTTTACTTGACATTTCATGCGTTTTAAGATACCGCTTAGCCCAATACGCTATCTGAAGTAGGAGCGTCGTAAATTGAACAAATGTGATAGAATTACGCAGAATTCTTATATTTACCATAATATAAAATGATCTAATCGGGTCTCTGTTTGCCCTAACCTAGAAATTTAATAGTGCACTGCACTCGTCATTTCATGCGCCTTAAGGTGCCGCTTCGCCCAATACGCTATATAAAATAGGAGCGACGTAAATTGAACAAATGTGATAGAATTTCGCTGAATTCTTATATTAACCAAAATATAAAATGATCTAATCGGTTCTCAGATTGCCCTATCATAGAAGGTTAATAGTGCATTTTACTCGCCATTCCACGCGCTTTAAGACGCCGCCTATCCCAGTACGCTATCTGAAATAGGAACGACGTAAATTGAACGAATGTGATAGAATTTCGCTGAATTCTTATATCAACCAAAATATAAAATTATCTAATCGTGTTTCTGTTCGCGCTACCCTCGAAGTTTAATAGTGCATTTCACTCGTCATTTCATGCGCTTTGAGATGCCGCTTAGCTCAATACGCTATCTGAAATAGGAGCGACGTAAATTGAACAAATGTGATAGAATTTCGCTGAATTCTTATATTAACCATAATGTAAAATGATCTAATCGGGTCTCTGTTCGCCCTAACCTAGACGTTTAATAGTGCATTCCACTCGGTATTTAATGCGCTTTGAGATGCCGCTTAGCCCAATACGCTATCTGAAATAGGAGCGATGTATATTGAACAAATGTGATAGAATTTCGCTGAATTCTTATATTAACCAAAATATAAAATGATCTAATCGGGTCTCTGATTGCCCTACCATAGAAGTTTAATAGTGTATCTTACTCGCCATTTCGTGCACTTTGAGATGCAGCTTAGCCCAGTACGCTATCTGAAATAGGAGCGACGAAAATTGTACAAATGTGATACAATTTAGCTGACTTCTTATATTAAACAAAATATAAAATGATGTAATCGAGTCTCTGATTGCCCTATCATAGAAGTTTAAGAGTGCATTTTACTCGCCATTTCATGCGCTTTAAGGTGACGCTTAGCCAAATACGCTATCTGAAATATGAGCGACGTAAATTGAACAAATGTGATCGAATTACGCAGAATTCTTGTATTAACCATAATATAGAATGATCTAATCGGGTTTTTGATTGCCCTATCATAGAAGGTTAGTAGCGCATTTTACTCGACATTTCATGCGCTTTAAGATGCCGCCTAGCCCAATACGCTATCTGAATTTGGAGCTACGTAAATTGAACAAACGTGATAGAATTACGCAGAATTCTTATATTAACCATAATTTAAAATGATCTAATCGGGTCTCTGATTCCCCTATCATAGAAGTTTAACAGTGCATTTTAGTCATCATTTCATGCGCTTTAAGGTGCCGCCTAGCCCAATACGCTATCTGAAATTGGGACTACGTAAATTTTACAAGTGTGATAGCGTTACGCTGAATTCTTAAATTAATCATATTATAAAATGATATATTCGGGTCTCTGCTTGCCCTACCCAAGAAGTTTATATGTGCATTTTACTCGACATTTCATGCGCTTTAAGAAGCCACCTAGCCCAATACGCTATCTGAAATAGGAGCGACGAAAATTGTACAAATGTGATACAATTTAGCTGACTTCTTATATTAAACAAAATATAAAATGATGTAATCGAGTCTCTGATTGCCCTATCATAGAAGTTTAAGAGTGCACTGCACTCGTCATTTCATGCGCCTTAAGGTGCCGCTTCGCCCAATACGCTATCTGAAATAGGAGCGACGTAAATTGAACAAATGTGATAGAATTTGGCGGAATTCTTATAATAACAATAATATAAAATGGTCTAATCGGGTCTCTGATTGCCCTATCATACAAGGTTAATAGTGCATTTTACTCGCTATTTCATGCGCTTTGAGATGCTGCTTAGCCCAATGCGCTATCTGAAATAGGAGCGACGTAAGTTGAACAAATGTGATAGAATTTCGCTGAATTCTTATATTAACCAAAATATAAAATGATCTAATCGGGTCTATGTTTGCCCTACCCTAGAAGCTTAATAGTGCATTTTACTCGCCATTTCATGCGCTTTGAAATGCCGCTTAGCCCAATACGCTATCTGAAATAGGAGCGACGTAAATTGAACAAATGTGATAGAATATCGCTGAATTCTTAAATTAACCATAATATAAAATGATCTAATCGGGTCTCTGTTTGCCCTGCCCTAGAAGTTTAATAGTGCATTTTACTCGCCATTTCTTGCGCTTTGAGATGCCGCTTAGCCCAATACGCTATCTGAAATATGAGCGACGTAAATTGAACAAATGTGATAGAATTTCGCTGCATTCTTATATTAACCATAATATAAAATGACCTAATCGGGTCTCTGTTTGCCCTATCATAGAAGTTTAATAGTGCATTTTACTGGCCATGCCACGCGATTTAAGGTGGCGCCTAGCCCAGAACGCTATCTGAAATAGGAGCGACGTAAATTGAACAAATGTGATACAATTTCGCTGAATTCTTATATTAACCAAAATATAAAATGATCTAATCGGGTCTCTGATTGCCCTACCCTAGAAGTTTAATAGTGCATTTTACTCGCAATTTCATGCGCTTTGAGATGCCGCTTAGCCCAATACGCTATCTGAAGTAGGAGCGACGTAAATTGAACAAATGTGATAGAATATCGCTGAATTCTTAAATTAACCATAATATAAAATGATCTAATCGGGTCTCTGTTTGCCTTACCCTAGAAGTTTAATAGTGCATTTTACTCGGCATTTCATGCTCTTTCAGATGCCGCTTAACCCAATACGCTATCTGAAATATGAGCGACGTAAACTGAACAAATTCTGATAGAATTTTGCTGAATTCTTATATTAACGTTAATCAAAAATGATCTAATCGGGTCTCTGTTCACCCTACCCTAGAAGATTAATAGTGCATTTCACTCGTTTCATGCGCTTTGAGATGCCGCCTAGCCCAGTACGCTATCTGAAATAGGAACGACGTAAGTTGAACAAATGTGGTGGAATTACGCTGAATTCTTATATTAACCTTAATGTAAAGTATCTAATCGGGTCTCTGTTCGCCTTACCCTAGAAGTTTAATAGTGCATGTTACTCGCCATTTCATGCGCTTTGAGTTGACGCTTAGCCCAATACGCTATCTGAAATAGGAACGACGTAAATTGAACAAATGTGATAGAATTTCGCTGAATTCTTATATTAAACAAAATATAAAATGATCTAATCGGGTCTCAGTTTGCCCTACCCTAGAAGTTTAATAGTGCATGTTACTCGCCATTTCATGCGCTTTGAGATGCCGCTTAGCCCAATACGCTATCTGAAATAGGAGCGACGTAAATTGAACAAATGTGATAGAATTTCGCTGAATTCTTAAATTAACCATAATATAAAATGATCTAATCGGGTCTCTGATTGCCCTATCATAGGAGTTTAATACTGCATTTTACTCGCCATTCGATGCGCTTTAAGATGCAGGCTAGCACAGTACGCTATCTGAAATAGGAGCGACGTAAGTTGAACAAATGTGATAGAATTACGCTGAATTCTTATATTAACCAAAATATAAAATGATCTAATTGGGTCTCTGATTGCCCTATCATAGAAGGTTAATTGTGCATTTTACTCGCCATTCGACGCGCTTTAACATGCCACCTAGCCCAGTAGGCTATCTGAAATAGGAGCGACGTAAATTGCACAAATGTGATCGTATTTCGCTGAATTTTTATATTAACCGTAATATAAAATGATCTAATCGGGTCTCTGTCTGCCCTACCCTACAAGTTTAATAGTGCATTTCACACGACATTTCATGCGCTTTGTGATGCCGCTTAGCCCAATACGCTATCTGAAATAGGAGCGACGTAAATTGAACAAATGTGATAGAATTTCGCTGAATTGGTAAATTAACCATAATATAAAATGATCTAATCGGGTCTCTGATTGCCCTATCATAGGAGTTTAATACTGCATTTTACTCGCCATTCCATGCGCTTTAAGATGCCGCCTAGCCCAGTACGCTATCTGAAATAGGAGCGACGTGAGTTGAACAAATGTGATAGGATTACGCTGAATTATTATATTAACCGTAATATAAAATGATCTAATCGGGTCTCTGTTTGCCTTACTCTAGAAGTTTAATAGTGCATGTTACTCGCCATTTCATGCGCTTTGAGATGCCGCTTAGCCCAATACGCTATCTGAAATAGGAGCGACGTAATTTGAACATATGTGATAGGATTTCGCAGAATTCTTATATTAACCATAATATAATACCATCTATTCGGGACTCTGATTGCCCTATCATAGAAGTTTAATAGTGCATTTTACTCGTCATTTCATGCGCTTTAAGGTGCCGCCAAGCCCAATACGCTATCTGAAATTGGAGCGACATAAATTGAACAAATGTGATAAAATTACGTTGAATTCTTATATTAACAATAATATAAAATGATCTAATCGGGTCTCTGATTGCCCTATCATAGAAGTTGAATAGTGCATTTTCCTCGTCATTCCATGCGCTTTAAGATGCCGCTTAGCCCAATACGCTATGTGAAATAGTGGCGACGTAAATTGAACAAATGTGATAAAATTTCGCTGAATTCTTATATTAACCATAATATAAGATGACCTAATCGGGTCAATGATTGCCCTACCCGAGAAATTTAGTATTGCATTCTACTCGTCATTTCATGCGCTTTAAGGTGCCTCTTAGCCCAATACGCTATCTGAAATAGGAGCGACGTAAATTGAACAAATGTGATAGAATTTCGTTGTATTCTTAAATTAACCATAGTATAAAATGATCTAATCGGGTCTCTGTTTGCCCCACCCTAGAAGTTTAATAGTGCATTTTACTCGACATTTCATGCGCATTAAGATGCCACCTAGCCCAATACGCAATCTGAAATCGGGGCGACGTAAATTGAACAAATGTGATAAAATTTCGCTGAATTCTTATTTTAACCATAATATAAGATGACATAATGGGGTCAATGATTGCCCTACCCGAGAAGTTTAGTAGTGCATTTTACTCGTCATTTCGTGCGCTTTAAGGTGCCGCCTAGCCCAATACGCTATCTGAAATAGCAGCGACATAAATTGAAGAAATGTGATAGAATTACGCAGAATTCTTATATTAACCATAATATAATACCATCTATTCGGGACTCTGATTGCCCTATCATAGAAGTTTAATAGTGCATTTTACTCGTCATTTCATGCGCTTTTAGGTGCCGCTTAGCCCAATACGCTATCTGAAATAGGAGCGACGTAAATTGAACAAATGTGCACGAATTACGCAGAATTCTTATTTTAACCATAATAGAAGGTGACCTAATCGGATCTCTGATTGCCCTATCCGAGAAGTTTAGTAGTGCATTTTACTCGACATTTCATGCGCTTTAAGATGCCGTCTAGCCCAATACGCTATCTGAAATTGGAGCTACGTAAATTGAACAAACGTGATAGGATTACGCAGAAATCTTATGTTAACCATAATATAATACGATCTAGTCGCGTCTCCGATAGCCCTATCATAGAAGTTTAATAGTGCATTTTACTCGTCATTTCATGCGCTTTAAGATGCCGTCTAGCCCAATACGCTATCTGAAATTGGAGCTACGTAAATTGAACAAACGTGATAGAATTACGCAGAATTCTGATATTAACCATAATATAATACGATCTAGTCGCGTCTCCGATTGCCCTATCATAGAAGTTTAATAGTGCATTTTACTCGCCATTCCATGCGCTTTAAGGTGCCGCTTAGCCCAATACGCTATCTGAAATAGGAGCGACGTAAATTGAACAAATGTGATAGAATTTCGCTGAATTCTTAAATTGACCATAATACAAAATGATCCAATCGGGTCTGTGTTTGCCCTACCCTAGAAGTTTAATAGTGCATTTTACTCGTCATTTCATGCGCTTTAAGGTGCCCCTTAGCACAATACGCCTTGTGAAATAGGAGCGACGTAAATTGAACAAATGTGATAGAATTTCGCTGAAGTTTTAAATTAACCATAATATAAAATGATCTAATCGGGTCTCTGTTTGCCCTACCCTAGAAGTTTAACAGTGCATTTTTCTCGCCATTTCATGCGCTTTGAGATGCTGCTTCGCCCAATACGCTATCTGAAATAGGAGCAACGTAAATTCAACGAATGTGATAGAATTTCCCTGAATTCTTATATTAAACAAAATATAACATGATCTAATCGGGTCTCTGATTGCCCTATCATAGAAGTTTAATAGTGCATTTTACTCGCCATTCCACGCGCTTTAAGATGACGCCTAGCCTAGTACGCTATCTGAAATAGGAGCGACGTAAGTTGAACAAATGTGGTAGAAGTACGCTGAATTCTTATATTAACCGTAATATAAAATGATCTAATCGGGTCTCTGTTTGCCTTACCCTAGAAGTTTAATAGTGCATTTTACTCGACATTTCATGCGCCTTGAGATGCCGCTTAGCCCAATACGCTATCTGAAATAGGAGCGACGTAAATTGAACAAATGTGATAGAATTTCGCTGAATTCGTAAATTAACCATAATATAAAATGACCTAATCGGGCCTCTGTTTGCCCTACCCTAGAGGTTTAAGAGTGCATCTTACTCGACACATCATGCGCTTTAAGGATGCCACCGTGCCCAATACACTATCTGAAATAGGGGCGACGTAAATTGCGTAAATGTGATAAAATTTCACAGAATTCCTATATTAACAATAGTATAAGATGACCAAATCGGGTCTCTGATTGCCCTATCAGAGAAGCTTAGTAGTGCATTTTACTCGACATTTCATGCGCTTTAAGATGCCGCCTAGTCCAATGCGCTGTCTGAAATTGGAGCTACGTAAATTGAACAAACGTGATAGAATTACGCAGAATTCTTATATTAACCATAATATAAGATGATATAATCGGGTCTCTGATTGCCCTATCATAGAAGTTTAAGAGTGCATTGTACTCGTCAGTTTATGCGCTTTAAGGTGTCGCTTTGCCCAATACGCTATCAGAAATAGGAGCGACGTAATTGAACAAACGTGATAGAATTTCGCTGAATTCGTATTTTAACCATAATATAAAATGATCTAATCGGGTCTCTGATTGCCCTATCATAGAAGGTTAATTGTGCATTTTACTCGCCATTCCACGCGCTTTAAGATGCCGCCTAGCCCAGTAGGCTATCTGAATTAGGAGCGACGTAAATTGCACAAATGTGATCGTATTTCGTGAATTCTTATATTAACCGTAATATAAAATGATCTAATCGGGTCTCTGTCTGCCCTACCCTAGAAGCTTAATAGTGCATTTTACTCGCCATTTCATGCGCTTTGAGATGCCGCTTTGCCCAATACGCTATCTGAAATAGGAGCGACGTAAATTGAACAAATGTGATAGAATTTCGCTGAATTCGTAAATTAACCATAATATAAAATGATCTAATCGGGTCTCTGATTGCCCTATCATAGGAGTTTAATACTGCATTTTACTCGCCATTCGACGCGCTTTAAGATGCAGCCTAGCACAGTACGCTATCTGAAATAAGAGCGACGTAAATTGAACAAATGTGATAGAATTTTGCAGAATTCTTAAATTAACCATAATATAAAATGATCTAATCGGGTTTCTGCTTGCCCTACCCTAGAAGTTTAATAGTGCATTTTACTCGCCATTTCATGCGCTTTGAGATGCCGCTTAGCCCAATACGCTATCTGAAATAGGAACGACGTAAATTGAACAAATGTGATAGAACTTCCCTGAATTCTTATATTAACCGTAATATAAAATGAACTAATCGGGTCTCTGTTTGCCTTACCCTAGATTTTTAATAGTGCATTTTACTTGCCATTCCACGCGCTTTAAGATGCCGCCTAGCCCAGTACGCTATCTGAAATAAGAGCGACGTAAATTGAACAAATGTGATAGAATTTTGCAGAATTCTTAAATTAACCATAATATAAAATGATCTAATCGGGTTTCTGCTTGCCCTACCCTAGAAGTTTAATAGTGCATTTTACTCGCCATTCCACGCGCTTTAAGAGGCCGCCTAGCCCAGTACGCTATCTGAAATAGGAGCGACATAAATTGAACAAATGTGATAGAATTTTTTCTGAATTCTTAAATTAACCGTAATATAAAATGATCTAATCGGGTCTCTGCTTGCCTTAACCTAGAAGTTTAATAGTGCATTTTACTCGAGATTTCATGCGCTTTGAGATGCCGCCTAGCCCAATTCGCTACATGAAATAGGAGCGACGTAAATTGAACAAACGTGATAGAATTTCGCTGAATTCTTATATTAACCAAAATATAAAATGATCTGATCGAGTCCCTGATTGCCCTATGATAGAAGTTTAACAGTGCATTTTACTCGCCATTCCACGCGCTTTAAGATGTCGCTTAGCCCAATACGCTATCTGAAATAGGAACGACGTAAATTGAACAAATGTGACAGAATTTTGCTGAATCCTTATATTAACCAAAATATAAAATGATCTAATCGGGTCTCTGATTCCCCATCATAGAAGTTTAATAGTGCATTTTACTCGCTATTCCACGCGCTTTAACATGCCGCCTAGCCCAGTACGCTATCTGAAGTAGGAGAGACGTAAATTGAACAAATGTGATAGAATGTTGCTGAATTCTTAAATTAACCATAATATAAAATGATCTAAACGGGTCTCTGTTTGCCCTACCCTAGAAGTTGAATAGTGCATTTTACTCGCCATTTCATGCGCTTTGAGATGCCGCTTAGCCCAATACGCTATCTGAAATAGGAGCGACGTAAATTGAACAAATGTGATAGAACTTCCCTGAATTCTTATATTAACCGTAATATAAAATGATCTAATCGGGTCTCTGATTGCCATATCATAGGAGTTTAATACTGCATTTTACTCGCCATTCCATGCGCTTTAAGATGCCGCGTAGCCCAATACGCTATCTGAAACAGGAGCGACGTGAATTGAACAAATGTGATAGAATTACGCTGAATTCATATATTAACCAAAATATAAAATGATCTAATCGGGTCTCTGATTCCCCATCATAGAAGTTTAATAGTGCATTTTACTCGCTATTCCACGCGCTTTAAAATGCCGCCTAGCCCAGTACGCTATCTGAAGTAGGAGCGACGTAACTTGAACAAATGTGATAGAATTTTGCAGAATTCTTAAATTAACCATAATATAAAATGATCTAATCGGGTCTCTGTCTGCCCTACCCTAGAAGCTTAATAGTGCATTTTACTCGCCATTTCATGCGCTTTGAGATGCCGCTTTGCCCAATACGCTATCTGAAATAGGAGCGACGTAAATTGAACAAATGTGATAGAATTTCGCTGAATTCGTAAATTAACCATAATATAAAATGATCTAATCGGGTCTCTGATTGCCCTATCATAGGAGTTTAATACTGCATTTTACTCGCCATTCGACGCGCTTTAAGATGCAGCCTAGCACAGTACGCTATCTGAAATAGGGGCGACGTAAATTGAACAAATGTGATAGAATTACTCAGAATTCTTATATTAACCATAATATAATACGATCTAGTCGGATCTCTGATTGCCCTATCATAGAAGTTCAATAGAGCATTTTACTCGCCATTTCATGCGCTTTAAGGTGCCGCCCAGCCCAATACGCCATCTGAAATAGTAGCGATGTAAATTGAATAAATGTGATAGAATTTCGCTGAATTCTTAAATTAACCATAATATAAAATGATCTAATCGGGACTCTGTTTACCCTACCCTAGAAGTTTAATAGTGCATTTTACTCGTCATATCATGCGCTTTAAGGTGCCGCTTAGCCCAATACCCTATCTGAAA